>JANAVB010007970.1:22500-64615 GCA_029216955.1 Iris pallida
ACAGTTTCAGCAGCACCAGCAGTAGTTCCAGCCGATGCCATCTGGATTAGTGGATGCTGCACAGATGTTTTCATACTTCCAGTATTTCCAACAGACGCAGCAGGCCCAGCAGCAGCGTCATACGATGGAGTTTACCAGGGGCATAGATGAGGTCCATCAGCTGGCTAGAGCGACGGTGGAGAGGTTGGCTGTCCAGCCACAGGGAGGATTGGGATAGCCACGACAGCAGAGGATTCCAGGCATTCAGGACTTCAAGAAGATGAACCCCAGGGACTTCTTGGGGACAGAGGGGATTCTTTATGCTGACGACTGGATTGAGCACAATGAGGAGATCTTCCGACTGGCGGAGATACCAGCCGGACTCCAGATAGAGGCAGCAGCCAGCCAGATGCGGGATCTTGCCCGTACCTGGTATCAGACGGACCCGAGAGTAGGCACTCCAGGGCAGACATGGGGAGCTTTCAAGGATCTCTTCAAGGGGAAGTTTTTCCCGGATCAGGCAGTCGGTGCTTTGGAGACCCAGTTCGAGAACGGGAACCAGACTGTAGAGGAGTATTCCGGTAAGTTTTGCCGGTTGAGTAGATTTGTAGAGGGCCTTAGCGAGACAGCGAAGGCGAGGAGGTTCAGGAAGGGCTTGGCCAAGGAAGTAAAGCCTTGACCAAGAGTGACAGGAATGCCACTTTTGAGGAGATACTGGCAGGAGCGATGGCAGCTGAGGATGATCTTGAGCTGAAGCTCAAGAGGGACCGTGATACACAGGGAGCAGGCAGCGGTGGAGGTCAGGCCAAGAGGCCTCACTATCAGCATCAGCAGAGGCAGCCACAGCAGTATCAGCAGCCGAGGCAGCAGCAGCAGGCCCCGAGACAGCAGACTACCAATTGTCCCTACTGTAAAAAACCGGGACATGGATGGAGAGAGTGCAGGAAGAGGTTGGGCTGGTGCCTACTATGTGGGGCAGCGGACCACCAGCAGAAGGAGTGTTCCCAGTACACAGGCATAGTAGCACAGGGAGCAGCACCAGGAGCAGGAGCCCTCTGGTAGGACAGCAGCAGAGGGGACCGTTACAGCCACACCAGCAGATATTTATGCAGTTTCAGCAACAGGCTGGAAGAGGCCAGCAGGGGCGAGCTTACGCTATGACAGTTAAGGATGCCCAGGCAGTTGGCGATGTGCTTGCAGGTTCTGTTCTTCTAAATTCCATTCCCACCTTGTTTCATTATATCTATCTTAAAATCCAATTCCATCTGCTCCTACCTGTTCTTTATTAGTGATCAGTTTTGACCTGGTAGTTCTTTTGATTTTGTCGATTGTTGTTTGTTTCTTCATCTCTTACTTAGGAGTAGGAGTAGGAGTAGCTTTAGCTATTAATATAATTCTTGACTAAACTCTTTTGTCAAGAATTTTCCTCTTAAATGAATTAATGTATATGCTATGCCTTTTTGATAGAGTAGCACTGACCATAGAATGGTAACCCTTTTAGCCCTATGATTTATTGTTTCCTTATCTTCCCAGTCTATACCTATGAGCAGGACCCCACCTAACCTGTCCCTTATACTACTATTTCATCATAATTTTTGGTTCAATCTAGGCCATAGACCTTTCCCACTCTAAATTATGATCATCGTAGACACATTACCGTGACTTTTAAATTAGGAGCACAAGACTAGTTATTTTCTCAAAAAACTAACTTCACATACATGACCTAGACATGACACTCTACACCCCATGACCTTAGTGTCCCACTCAGGCATACCATTGTGTGCTTCATTTGCTTAGTATGATTTTCCTGACCCGAGACTCCATCCTGATTTACCCCATGGAGTTACTTTTGATTTCGATTTGGATTAAGGACACCTTATGACCTAAAACTGCCCGCCAATTTTTGGATATGACCCAGTATAGGTCTACTATCCATATTTTGCTTGTTGACCTTGCATGTTGCTAGGTAGTAGCTTCGTCCCTGATTGTTGGAGGTTTGACCTAGGAGGAGTACGACCATCTAAATTTCGAGGACAAAATTATTTTAAGGTGGACACCCAGTTTTCTGAAATTGGGATATTTTTGAAAAATTATTATTTTTATTATTTATTAATGGTATTATAGTCATGATATGATTTTTGGTGATTTTAGTTAGTTAAAACCATTTTCTAAGTCATGACTTATGACTTTGTGACTTACTATTATAACCCTAGTATAAACCCTAAAGATTTCATAACCGAGACACAAACCATGATCATGTGAGCCTAGCTATAGGTTTAGAACATCAAATTAGGGCTTTTTAGCCTAAAGGGTATTTTGGTAATTTTCTAGGATTTATTTGGAATTATTTGGATTTATGTGTTTTTATTATTATTTAATTATTGATTAGTGTCATGTTAGTCCCTAACCTAGTTTAGCACTAATCTAGAGGTTAGCTACTAACCTAGAAGCTTTAGGATGGATAATTAGTCATGGGTTAAAGTGGTATAAATATCTTAGGATGCCTTTATGGATATTTTGCTTGAATTACTCAAAATATCAAGACTTTTACACGTCTTTGCCTTAACCTAGAAGAAACCCAAGGACACCCCCCTTGCCATGGCCGGCCAAGACACCCCCCTAGCAGCCACACATCCTATATAATCCCATCAAATCATTCATGAACATTTTTACATGAATTTTAATCCTAGAAAAATCCCATTCCTTCAAACCTACACAACTTGATCAATTTTGATCCAAATTCACTCTAGTCTTTTGCATTGGGACCCTACAACATCAAGGGTGCTAAGGGAGGCTAGCAATCCAGAATTTAGAAGCTTTGGACATCACAAAGTGGAAGGAAGCACACCCTCTCTTTATTGATTTTCCTTGGAATTGCACAAATAGGTAAATGCCCTCAAACTTAGTTAAAACTCTGTTTTTTCTTCATAAATGCATGCATATAGGTCTACCCTAACTGTGGGTCAAGTTTGGTAGGAATTAGGATTGGATTTGTGTCCGTATCGGACACGTATCTGTGTTTGAAAACCCTTGTTTGATGAAATGCCACAAAGTTTTGTTAAAATGTAAAACAAATTACATTTTTGTGTAGCCCTAGACTTGTAGGTTACAACCCAAGTGGACTGAGCACGTTTTCGTGCTACGTCCGTGTCCAAAATGGACACGAACTCACTACACGAGGCTCGCGTGTGTGCCCTGCTACCACACTCTTCGTGCTCATTGCACAGAGCACGTGGACACGCCAAAATTGGCATGGACACGGGGGCAATGTCTGCGAACATGCCCCCAAAATCTCACGGCTTCTCGTGTCGTGTCGAGTGAGAAAACTCACTCGCACTGGACACACACTGACAGTGCACGTGCACGTTTTCTTCACGGACACGGCCTTCGTGTCGCATGGACACGAGTCGAGGACACCTCGTGGTGACATGAGTGTGTAGCCCAATACGTGGGCTACACGTGGGCATGACCACGAGGCCCCACGTGGCTCGTGTCGTGTCCACGAGGCGTGTGCATCTCTGCAGGATGCAGTATAAACCCGCGCGTATCAGTCACGGGTCTCGTGTCGACACTGTAGGACACGTGGACACGTAACAGTGTGTCTATCGTGTAGCCCTATATGTGGGCTACACATGTGCATGACCACGAGACGTGTCGTGTCTCGTGGTGTGTCCACGAGCGTGAAGAACGCGTGCACGACGCTGTGTACGCGTGTGCGTATCAGGATTTACCCGATTGGGTTTTTGAGTGATTGGACACATTATTTCGTGTCATGGTGTCGTGTCAGGCCCCCTAGACACTAGAGGACACTTGGGGCGTCACTTACCAACCTTTAGGTTCGAGCCTTAGCTCGGTTTTGTGTGTGTACATGGGTTTACCATGTTTACCTGTGCACAGTGCAATGTTCCAGGTTTTGGGTTATTTTCCAGTTTTTCAAATCGAGATTCAAATCGATTTTGGTTATGATTTATACATGTAGTTGTATATTTTTAGTATATGAATACGTAGTATATATGTATGTGTGTGTGTAGATGAGATTTTAGGGTGTATCATGTATACATGTGTATATACAGTATGTGTATATGTAGGTGTGTGGGTGTTTTGTGTGTGTGTGGGGGGGACCAATTCTGGTTCCAGGAATCTGGAAATCCCCCCTTTCCTGTCCAGTCTAGCAGTCCCTCCTCTCACTGTTCTCTATCCCCCTCTCTTTCACTCTATCTCACTCTCTTTCTCACTCTATTACACTCTCTCATTTCCATCTCTCTTCTATTTCCCTCTATATATATGTGTTATATATATATATATATATATATATAATATAATTATATATATATATGTTATATTATATACAACTATATACATTGGTGTATATATAGTTGAGGGTATATATATGGGCTTATATATATATATATATATATATATATATATATATATATATATATGTATATTGAAAATGTATATATGTATATATGTTAGCTATTATATTTATATGTTATGTATAGTGAGTATATGTATAGTATTTTATATATTTGGTTATATGGTATACATAGGGGGTATATATATTGTATATATATTGTAGATATGTAATATATATATGGGTAGATAGTGTATGTATCTATTGTGTATATATATAGATACCTATATGTATCTACTAGTTCCTAGATACATGGGCCTATGGCCTATGGTCTATGGTTAGTGAGTTTGGAGTTGACCAATAGGCTTAGTAGACCTAGGTTGACTAGCAAGTTGACCCTTGTTGACCATGGTTGACTAAAGTCAACTATTGGTCAAACCATGACCTAAATGACCTAAAAATGACTAGTTTAACTAGTCTGACCATGTTTGACCCAATTACCTTATTGACTAGTCTTTGTTTGACCTAATTACCTTACTGGCTAGTCTTTGTTTGACCAAAACCTTAGTTGGTCTAAGTTTGACCTAGACTTGACCCAGATTGATCATGTTGACTAGTATTTGACTAGTTTGATTAGAATGTTGACCAGGATGACTTTAACCTAGATTAAACTTGTTTGACCTTGTTTGATCTTGTTTGACCTTATTTGACCTAGTATGACTTCCTGTGACCTAGTTTGACTGTTGAGTTGACCAAGAGTTGACTTTTGACCAGATTGACCTAGAATCATGTAGTATGCATTGTATACTTTATTTTACCATTGTGGATACATTGTGACTTGTATTGCTCTGATTAGGAGCCATACACCTCTCCTCAGACAGTATATCCTCTTCAGACATTCAGTTATCAGGCGAGTACATTCTCTGACCGTTTCATATTTGCCAGGATTTATATTCTTGCTCTAGATTACTTTACTTGATGCTGACACGATTGTTATCACGGATTGGTACTATATGGATCTTTTCATGAGATGTTATCCCTCGGGAGCATCAGATACACATGTTTGTGCTTTTCACGAATCATCATGTATCTCTATGCTTTCATAGATTAATCGCTTGTGACTCATGTACTCTCATATTCACAGAGCCTCTCATGAATCTCCCATTTATGGGCTTATCACGAATCTTAACATAACCTGAATGGATCCTTGTGTATTGATTGGGGATGGGGGAGTGGAAATAGTCATGTGGATATTACCCCAGTAGCTATAGTCATGAATCACTCTTAGCTGTAGCCATGAATCTCCTATGCCATTTCACATGTCTATATTTTACTCTGACTCACTAGACACTGCTAGTTCTCTATTATAGTAGATATTTCATTACAGTTATCTCTTTTGCTACATGTATCTTCCTTCAGCGTTTCCTGTATTTTACTCTATTGCATGCTTTATATTTCCTATCATACTATGCACTGCGTGAGATGTATTGTGCTCGTTCCTGTCCTGACTGGACCTGTTGAAAATATTACAGAGGATGAGGATGAGGCCCTGGTGTCTACCTATTATGGAGCAGGACTAGATGATACTTATGTTGTGGACCCTCAGCAGGATCCACCTGCAGCTGAGGATGTTGCCCCAGTAGTCTAGGCTAGTTTAGCTAGACAGTCTTTTCTGTATTATCATTTTGCCTCACATCTGAGTTGTATTTTGAGATGTTGAGATATATAGACTCTTAGACTTATTGTATTATGAGTTGACATTCTGATGTTATGTTATCCTAGACACTTGGACTTATTTCATCTATTGTACTGTTCTCTTGAGTTACTGTCTATCTATCTATATTTCATTCTTCTACCTAGATGTGATTGAGATTGTATTCTGTTTGTCACCTCCATTCGGAGAGTATAAACTGTACAGGTACTTTATATTGTTAGATGATTGACCTAGGACAGCGTTCTACCGCCGACACTGCGGCGTAGGCTGGACGTACCCACTTCTCGTGCCCTTACTCTAGGGTGCGGGTCGTGACACTTTTTAGTGGTGGCCCATGCAGGTCTGTTTATGTAGTGGTATTCGAACTAGAGTATCACTACAGCCTGTGATAGGATTTGGAATAGGCTTAGAGAGTGGATACTCAATCACAATTAGGAAATTTCTATGGATTTGAATCTACTGACTTTTGTTCAAATTGTATAATCTATTTCATATTGTCCTTCTTGATACTATCATCCTTGTACCGTTATTGACTTCCTTTGATCTGTCTTCAGGATGGTGGAGACACGATCACAGCAACTCGGTCCAGGTGACACCACTGAGAGGTCTGCCACCTCTCGTCCAGTCACCAGGACCCGGGGACCACAGCCCCTTACTTAGCTCATGTGGGAGCTTCTGCCACATTTGGGGTGCACCTCTACTATTCGGGGACCATCCCAGCTACCCCAGACATGCCTCCCCGCAGTTTCGTCAGCCACTTTCAGCAGCACCAGCAGCAGTTCCAGCCGCCGATGCCATCTGGATTAGTGGATGCTGCACAATGTTTTCATACTTCCAGCATTTCTAAGACGCAGCAGGCCCAGCAGCAGCGTCATACGACGGAGTTTACCAGGGGCATAGATGAGGTCCATCAGCTGGCTAGAGCGACGGTGGAGAGGTTGGCTCCAGCCACAGGGAGGATTGGGACAGCCGCGACAGCAGAGGATTCGGGCATTCAGGACTTCAAGAAGATGAACCCCAGGACTTCTTGGGGACAGAGGGATTCTTTATGCTGACGACTGGATTGAGCACATTGAGGAGATCTTCCGACTGGGAGATACCAGCCGGACTCCAGATAGAGGCAGCAGCCAGCCAGATGCGGATCTTGCCGTACCTGGTATCAGACGGACCCGAGAGTAGGCACTCCAGGGCAGACATGGGGAGCTTTCAAGGAGCTCTTCAAGGGGAAGTTTTTCCCTGATCAGGCAGTCGGTGCTTTGGAGACCCAGTTCGAGAACCTGGTTCAGGGGAACCAGACTGTAGAGGAGTATTCGGTGAGTTTTGCCGGTTGAGCAATTTGTAGAGGGCCTTAGCGAGACAGCGAAGGCGAGGAGGTTCAGGAAGGGCTTGGTCAAGGAAGTCAAGTCCTTGACCAAGAGTGACAGAATGCCACTTTTGAGGAGATTCTGGCAGGAGCGATGGCAGCTGAGGATGATCTTGAGCTGAAGCTCAAGAGGGGCCGTGATACACAGGGAGCAGGCAGTGGAGGTCAGGCCAAGAGGCCTCACTATCAGCATCAGCAGAGGCAGCCACAGCAGTATCAGCAGCCGAGGCAGCAGTACAGCAGGCCCCGAGACAGCAGACTACCAGTTGTCCCTACTGTAAGAAACCGGGACATGGATGGGGAGAGTGCAGGAAGAGGTTGGGCTGGTGCCTACTATGTGGGGCAGCGGACCACCAGCTGAGGGAGTGTTCCCAGTACACAGGCAGAGTAGCACAGGGAGCAGCACCAGGAGCAGGAGCCAAGGCTCCGGTAGGACAGCAGCAGAGGGACCGTTACAGCCACAGCAGCAGAGATTTATGCAGTTTAGCAACAGGCTGGAAGAGGCCAGCAGGGCGAGCTTACGCCATAACAGTTGAGGATGCCCAGGCAGTTGGCGATGTGCTTGCAGGTTCTGTTCTTCTAAATTCCATTCCCACCTTGTTTCATTATATCTATCTTAAATCCAATTCCATCTGCTCCTACCTTTTTTATTAGTGATCAGTTTTGACCTGGTAGTTCTTTTGATTTTGTCGATTGTTGTTTGTTTCTTCATCTCTTACTTAGGAGTAGGAGTAGGAGTAGCTTTAGCTATTAATATAATTCTTGACTAAACTCTTTTGTCAAGAATTTTCCTCTTAAATGAATTAATGTATATGCTATGCCTTTTTGATAGAGTAGCACTGACCATAGAATGGTAACCCTTTTAGCCCTATGATTTATTGTTTCCTTATCTTCCCAGTCTATACCTATGAGCAGGACTGTCCCACCTAACCTGTCCCTTATACTACTATTTCATCACAATTTTGGTTCATCGTAGACACATTACCGTGACTTTTAAATTAGGAGCACAAGACTAGTTATTTTCTCAAAAAACTAACTTCACATACATGACCTAGACATGACACTCTACACCCATGACCTTAGTGTCCCACTCAGGCATACCATTGTGTGCTTCATTTGCTTAGTACGATTTTTCTGACCCGAGACTCCATCCTGATTTACCCCATGGAGTTACTTTTGATTTTGATTTGGATTAAGGACACCTTATGACCTAAAACTGCCAGCCAATTTTTGGACATGACCCAGTATAGGTCTACTATCCATATTTTGCTTGTTGACCTTGCATGTTGCTAGGTAGTGGCTTCGTCCCTGATTGTTGGAGGTTTGACCTAGGAGGAGTACGACCATCTAAATTTCGAGGACGAAATTATTTTAAGGTGGGTAGACTTGTAACACCCAGTTTTCTGAAATTAGGGTATTTTTAAAAAATTATTATTTTTATTATTTATTAATGGTATTATAGTCATGATATGATTTTTGGTGATTTTTAGTTAGTTAAAACCATTTTCTAAGTCATGACTTATGACTTTGTGACTTACTATTATAACCCTAGTGTAAACCCTAAAGATTTCATAACTGAGAGACTAACCATGATCATGTGAGCCTAGCCATAGGTTTAGAACATCAAATTAGGGCTTTTTAGCCTAAAGGGTATTTTGGTAATTTTCTAGGATTTATTTGGAATTATTTGGATTTATGTGTTTTTATAAATTTAATTATTGATTAGTGTCATGTTAGTCCCTAACCTAGTTTAGCACTAATCTAGAGGTTAGCTACTAACCTAGAAGCTTTAGGATGGATAATTAGTCATGGGTTAAAGTGGTATAAATATCTTAGGATGCCTTTATGGATATTTTGCTTGAATTACTCAAAATATCAAGACTTTTACACCAAAGTCTTTGCCTTAACCTAGAAGAAACCCAAGGACACCCCCCCTTGCCATGGCCGGCCAAGACACCCCCCAGCAGCCACACATCCTATATATATCCCATCAAATCATTCATGAACATTTTTACATGAATTTTAATCCTAGAAAAATCTCATTCCTTCAAACCTACACAACTTGATCAATTTTGATCCAAATTCACTCTAGTCTTTTGCATTGGGACCCTACAACATCAAGGGTGCTAAGGGAGGCTAGCAATCCAGAATTTGGAAGCTTTGGACATCACAAAGTGGAAGAAAGCACACCCCCTCTTTATTAATTTTCCTTGGAATTGCACAAATAGGTAAATGCCCTCAAACTTAGTTAAAACTCTGTTTTTTTTCATAAATGCATGCATATAGGTCTACCCTAACTGTGGGTCAAGTTTGGTAGGAATTAGGATTGGTTTGGTGTCCGTATCGGACACGTATCTGTGTTTGAAAACCCTTGTTTGATGAAATGCCACAAAGGATTGGTTTTTGTTAAAATGTAAAACAAATTACATTTTTGTGTAGCCCTAGACTTGTAGGTTACAACCCAAGTGGACTGAGCACGTTTTCGTGCTTTGTCCGTGTCCAAAATGGACACGAACTCACTATACGAGGCTCGCGTGCGTGCCCCGCTACCACACTCTTCGTGCTCATTGCACAGAGCACGTGGACACGCCAAAATTGGCATGGACACGGGGGCAATGTCTGCGAACATGCCCCCAAAATCTCACGGCTTCTCGTGTCGTGTCGAGTGAGAAAACTCACTCGTACTGGACACACACTGACAGTGCAGCGCACATTTTCTTCACGGACACGGCCTTCGTGTCGCGTGGACACGAGTCGAGGACACCTCATGGTGACACGAGTGTGTAGCCCAACACGTGGGCTACACGTGGGCATGACCACGAGGCCCCACGTGGCTCATGTCGTGTCCACGAGGCGTGTGCATCTCTGCACGACGCAGTATAAACCGTGCGTATCAGTCGAGTAAACTCGACTAATACGGGTCTCCTGTCGACACTGTAGGACACGTGGACACGTAACAGTGTGTCTATCGTGTAGCCCTATATGTGGGCTACACGTGTGCATGACCACGAGATGTGTCGTGTCTCGTGGTGTGTCCACGAGCGTGAAGAACGCATGCACGACGCTGTGTACGCGTGTGCGTATCAGGATTTACCCGATTGGGTTTTTGAGTGATTGGACACATTATTTTGTGTCGTGGTGTCATGTCAGGCCTCCTAGACACTAGAGGACACTTGGGGCATTACTTACCAACCTTTAGGTTCGAGCCTTAGCTCGGTTTTGTGTGTGTACATGGGTTTACCATGTTTACCTGTGCACAGTGCAATGTTCCAGGTTTTGGGTTATTTTCCAGTTTTTCAAATCGAGATTCAAATCGATTTTGGTTATGATTTATACATAGTTGTATATTTTTAGTATATGAATACGTAGTATATATGTATGTGTGTGTAGGTGAGATTTTAGGGTGTATACATATATATACATGTGTATATACATGTATGTGTATATGTAGGTGTGTGGGTGTTTTGTGTGTGTGTGTGGGGGACCAATTCTGGTTCCAGAAAACTGGAAATCCCCCCCTTTCCTGTCCAGTCTAGCAGCCTCTCTCTCACTGTTCTCTATCCCCCTCTCTCTTTACTCTATCTCACTCTCTCTCTCACTCTATTACACTCTCTCATTTCCATCTCTCTCTCTATTTCCCTCTATATTATATGTTATATATATATATATGTTATATTATATAACTATATACATTGGTGTATATATAGTTGAGGGTATATATTATGGGCTTATATATGTATATATGAAAATGTTATATATGTATATATGTTAGCTATTTATATATATGTATATATATATATGTTATATATAGTGAGTATATGTATAGTATTTTTATATTTGGTTATATGGTATACATAGTGGGGTATATATTGTATATATATTGTAGATATGTATTTTTTTTTTTTTTTTTTTTTTTTTTTATATGTATATATATATTATGGCCTATGAATATATATATATATATATGGTGTAGATAGTGTATGTATCTATTGTATATATATATAGATACCTATATGTATCTACTAGTGTCCTAGATACATGGGCCTATGGCCTATGGTCTATGGTTAGTGAGTTTGGAGTTGACCAATAGGCTTAGTAGACCTAGGTTGACTAGTAAGTTGACCCTTGTTGACCATGGTTGACTAAAGTCAACTATTGGTCAAACCATGACCTAAATGACCTAAAATGACTAGTTTAACTAGTCTGACCATGTTTGACCCAATTACCTTATTGACTAGTCTTTGTTTGACCTAATTACCTTACTGGCTAGTCTTTGGTTGACCAAAACCTTAGTTGGTCTAAGTTTGACCTAGACTTGACCCAGATTGATCATATTGACTAGTATTTGACTAGTTTGATTAGAATGTTGACCAGGAGTTGACTTTAACCAAGATTAAACTTGTTTGACCTTTTTGATCTTGTTTGACCTTATTTGACCTAGTATGACTTCCTGTGACCTAATTTGACTATTGAGTTGACCAAGAGTTGACTTTTGACCAGATTGACCTAGAATCATGTAGTATGCATTGTATACTTTATTTTTACCATTGTGGATACATTGTGACTTGTATTGATCTGATTAGGAGCTATACACCTCTCCTCAGACAGTATTTTCTCTTCAGACATTCAGTTATCAGGCGAGTACATTCTCTGACCGTTTTATATTTGCCAGGATTTATATTCTTGCTCTAGATTACTTTACTTGATGCTGACACAATTGTTATCACGGATTGGTACTATATGGATCTTTTTATGAGATGTTATCCCCCTCGGGAGCATCAGATACAGCATGTTTGTGCTTTTCACGAATCATCATGTATCTCTATGCTTTCATAGATTCACGAATCACTTGTGACTCATGTACTCTCATGTTCACAGAGCCTCTCATGAATCTCCCATTTATGGGCTTATCACGAATCTTAACATAACCTGAATGGATCCTTGTGTATTGATTGGGGATGGGGGAGTGGAAATAGTCATGTGGATATTACCCCAGTAGCTATAGTCATGAATCACTCTTAGCTGTAGCCATGAATCTCCTATGCCATTTCACATGTCTATATTTTACTCTGACTCACTAGACACTGCTAGTTCTCTATTATAGTAGATATTTCATTACAGTTATCTCTTTTGCTACATGTATCTTCCTTCAGCGTTTCCTGTATTTTACTCTATTGTATGCTTTATATTTTCTATCATACTATGCACTGCGTGAGATGTATTGTGCTCGTTCCTGTCCTGACTGGACCTGTTGAAAATATTACAGAGGATGAGGATGAGGCCCTGGTGTCTACCTATTATGGAGTAGGACTAGATGATACTTATGTTGTGGATCCTCAGCAGGATCCACCTGCAGCTGAGGATGTTGCCCCAGTAGTCTAGGCTAGTTTAGCTAGACATCTTTCTTTATTATCATTTTGCCTCACATCTGAGTTGTATTTTGAGATGTTGAGATATATAGACTCTTAGACTTATTGTATTATGAGTTGACATTCTGGATGATGTTATCCCAGACACTTGGACTTATTTCATCTATTGTACTGTTCTCTTTGAGTTACTGTCTATCTATCTATCTTTCATTCTTCTACCTAGATGTGATTGAGATTGCATTCTGTTTGTCACCTCCATTCGGAGAGTATAAACTGTACAGGTACCTTTATATTGTTAGATGATTGACCTAGGACAGCGTTCTACCGCCGACACTGCGGCGTAGGCTGGACGTACCCACTTCTCGTGCCCTTACTCTAGGGTGTGGGTCGTGACATGTATCTTCTCCACCGCAGCTCCATTTGGCGTGCTACTAGTTCTGGTGCAAAGCTGGTATAACCCTCTTGCTACCCCTTGAGTTTCATTTCATTGTGAGCATGTTTGATTGGTGGAATTCGTCGCCAAAGTTGGCCGTCCGAATTCGTTATTTCCAACTTGTAAAATTCCATTTTTGAACACGGGACTCCAGATTTCATTTCTGACACCACCAGTAGACTTGTGGCGTCGTTCTGGCATTTTCATATAAAATTTATTAGATTTGGAGAGCGTGGGCCCGGGCACGTATTTCGGTGCAAAGCGGGTCCCACTTTCTGGGTCAACGGGACTTTTTGACGTCGGCACATCGAAATCCAATTTCGGAAATACCGTTGAGTTCGTATCGTCATTCTGGACTCGTTGACATATAATTTGCTAGGTTTTGGTGGACATTGGATCCGGCACGCATTTTGGTGCAAGTCGGATACCAATATCCGGACCAACGGGTCATTTTGAGATCGGCTCATCGGAATCCAATTCCGGAGATACCGTTGAGTTCGTATCATCATTCTGGACTCGTTGACAGGTAGTTTGCTGAGTTTTGAGAACTTTGGCTCCGGCACGCATTTCTGTGCAAACCGAAATTCTAAGTTCTGGTCAACGGGCCAAATGGGGATCGGGTCAACGGAATCCAATTCTGGAGATACCGTTGGGTTCGTATCGTCATTCTCGTTTCATGGGCATATAATTTATTATATTTTGTAGACTTGTTTTCTTGCACATTTTTGGTGCAAAACGGCTCCGACACGGACACCGTTTTGACCCGAAATTACCTTTTTGCCCTTGTGTCCAAATTGGACCGTTGGATAGGATATCCTAGCTAATTTGACCATTCTGGACACGTTGGCGATGTTATTTCATCGTCCGACAATGTTTGTTGATAATTTCTCTGAGTTTAACCTTTTTACAATTAATTAACAATAAATTCATATAATGTTCGTATTTCGGGATTAGTACCACGAAACTGAGATCAGCCAATTCCAGTGATCTCACGTCGCTGAAATTGACAAGTTGGACACGTGGATCACTATAATAAGATTATCAACCTTACCGATAATCTTCTTATCTCGATTTGCGTGTCGTAAGTTTCGACGTACAAATAACGAAGTACACTTATATTAGACTAGAATTGACCATGTTTGACCAGAGTTGACCAGTTGACCCAAAGTCAACTGTAAGTCAACACTTGACCTAGTTTGACTAGATTATTGACCGGAGTCGACCTAGAGTTGTTTTGACTTAGAAGAACCTAGGATAAAATAGATTGTTTGTGGATTCATTTATTTTTAACTTGAACACCCTTGTAACCTGTGTTGCTTTAAATAGGACTCTGTGGCTTCAGTGGGACCCCCCTATACTTATCAGCTGTTCAGGTTATCGAGGCGAGTACATTCTCTGATCATTTTATATCCTGCTTAGAATTATTTTCTGCAGTAGATTACTTTACTTGTATTGTCACGTTGGTCACACGGATTGGTACTATATGGATCCCTTCTTGAGATGTTATCCTTAGGGAGCATCGGGTACTACATATTCTGTGTGTTTCACTTACATGGTATATCATATGCTTCATTGGTTCTTTGATCACTTACGACATATACTCTTATGATCGTAGAGTCTTCCTAGAATCCTTATCCCATTTATGGGACTACTAGTATCACCTTCGGGGTCTATTACCTTCGAGGTCTATTACCTTCGGGGTCTATCACCTTCGGGGTCTATTACCTTCGGGGTCTATTACCTTCGGGGTCTATCACCTTCGGGGTCTACTACCCTTCGGGGGCTATTACATAGCATCATATAACATAACCTGGTTGGATCCTTGTGTAATGATTGGGGGTACGGGGGAGTATAAATAGCCATGTGAACAATTCTAAAGTAGAATAGCCATGTATGCCTCTTTAGTATAGCCATGTACAATCAAGCCGTTCACATGTCGACTTTGTGCTCTAAATCACTAGTCATTGGTAGCTCTTTATTTATAGTAGGTATTTCTATTACAGCTCCCTCTCTGTTTACATACAGCATTTCTTTCAGTACCTGTATCTTACTTTACTGCATGATTATATTTTTTAACCTGCTATGAACTGTTGAGATGTAATGTGCTCGCTCCTGTCCTGACTGGACCTGTTGATAAATTTTACAGATGGCCTGGGATTGCCTGCTAGCCTAGAGGAGACACAGTAGGGGTTGTTTAGGTAGTTATTTCATTTTGTCTGGAGTTGTATTTACTTTGTGGATTATTGTATCTGTATTTGAGTTTTGAGATGTATTTCTGGGATTATGTATCTTAGACACTTAGACTTCTATCTCCTGTATCTCTTTTGGATTTCATGTTTTATCTATCCTTATCATGCTCTACCTTAGATGTGATTGAGTCTGTATCTGCTATGTCACCCCCATTCGGGGAGTATAAACTGTTTAGTCTTATACTGTTAGATGCATTGAGACCTAGGACAGTGTTCTACCGTCGACACTGCGGCGTAGGCTGGGCGTTGTTACGTTCTCGTGCCCTAACTCTAGGGTGCGGATCGTGACACGTTTTTAGTGGTGGCCCATGCAGGTCGAGACTAAAAGTGTAGTGGTATTCGAACTTGAGTACCACTACAGCCTGCACTAGGAATAGGATATATTTTTGAAGATACTCAATCACAGTTAGGAACCCTTGAGAGATTCCTGGGACGATCCTGGAGAATCTTATTTAACTTCTATTTGAAAACTTTCTTTTTCCCTTGATTTGATTCATTTTTACTTTTGTTGTTAAATTTGATTTTAATGGATTATTATTGAATTTGAGTTTGTATTTATTAATTTTGATAGATTTTGTTCATTTTTGAATTTGATGTTCGTTAATAAATTTGATTTGATTTTTGAGTATTTATTATTGATTAATTTAATTTTTGGCAAGATGAAATTATATGGGCTAGGTCATCTATGTTATGGAATCTAGTCTTCTATAGTCACATTAGTCGGCATGGTGAGGATATAGTCTGACTCTGGATATTTCTCGGGTGTAGGAATTTAAGGTTTTCGCAGCCAAGCTAGCGGCACCGCAAAAATGTTAAATACCATGATTCTAGAGATATGTGCATAAGTCAAGGGCTCTGTGATTATCGTAGCCTTGCTTACTAGTATGACGAGGATTTAAAGTACATGATTTTGGATAGACGTATATGATGATCAGATTGCACCTTAAATATTTTGAACATGTTTTCTCTACTTTTGTTCAGTCACTCAAAAAAAAAGAATTATTATTTGTTGTTTTGTCTAGTTTCCTATTATTTAACTCAGGAGTAAGTTTAGTTGGTTTTATAAACCTTGTGAAATTTCTTGCTAGGAGCTTTCATAATACAATGAATCGATGATTTTGCTAGACTTTATCTGAAATTGATATTTTAACTCTGGATTTCAAACGGTTCCTTCTTTAAACAGATAAGCAGAACCGATTTTATCGTTATTTTTTTCTTGCTATTTTCCTTGTATTAAATAATAATGATAATAAAGCTGTCTTGATTATGTCAATCACCTGCTTGCAATCTTGGTAGAGATCTAAATGTTAGTCTTAAAGTAGAATAAATTTTTATATTGGGACATGAGAATATATATATGAATAATATAGCAGACACTTTGCTTAACACGTATGCATGCTACACTTGATTTTCCACCTACCTGAATACCTATTAATATGTTGTTGATGTTAAATTTTCAAAACCCTAATATTTCTGATTCTCTGCTTTTCCTAGCTTAACCCGTAATTTAAATATAAAATTTTATGATAATAGTTTATTTATACCACTGCACATGTATGTTATATTAGGGTGTCAATTCAAAAAATTTTGGTTGAGTTTTGTGTTAAATTTGAAAAATCTGAGACTGTGTGCATATTAACCCTTGATACGAGATTCCGAATGATTAGTTCAAATTGCTGTTCCATTTTTTATAAAATATTTAGAGCTGCGTACATTGTTGTAAGTAGGGATATAAATTTAGGTTTCATATTCTTACATATTAGTTTGTGATAAACATTGAGTTGGTTTTTAATGTTCAAATTTCTCCAAAATCTTGAAAACTAGTTACATGTTAACATTTTTACATTGATTTCCATATTTAGTTAAATTTCAGATTTAACATGTAATATTGAACTGTATGCGTAGATAAATGTATTGATAGTATGTTAGGGTTTCATTTCTATCATGCTAGGATGTTGGTAGTATTGAAATTAGTTGTGATGTTTCAAACTCCTAAATTTTGAAATTGCATTATGTTAATATTACACTGGTTAAATGTTAGCTTATTTTCAGATATTTTTTTTATGTAAATGCTGAACTAAAACTGGGTTTAACCTTTCATACTAAGCTATAACCCTGTACAAGGACACACACACTCTAATATAGTATATACTGTCATTTAACCTAACCCTTCCCCTCTATGTTATGATTATATATCTAGAAGGATATATATAGAGTTTATGCATATATGTTATAATATATATAAATATATAACTAAGTCTCTACATTTTTATATATATATGGTTAGCTATGCATGTTACGATTAAATAAGTTGCGTGTTGCGTATTGTGGATTGTTTAACCAATATGCTATGATTAGTGTAACTTGATAGCCGTTGTTTTGAAAACCCAATTTCTCATATACACTTTCATGTATGTTCACGTATACACACGCCTACTATCTAACCATATGAACATGTCCCCATACACATAATGTTAGCTTTTCTCTCTAATGCTCTCTATATTATATATTGTGATTGGATTCAATGTAATCGACTTTCGTTAATTAAACTGGTGATTTTGATTTTCTTGGGATGGTACCCCTTTTAGATGATTGGTAGTTACCTTTCTTTAATCATTTTTTTGATGAGTACCAGTTTTCATATAGGATGGTAGACCGCCTTACAGTTTTGATGATTTGTTATTTCTGTATCTTTTCTAAGTTTAGCACTCTGGATTGCTTGTGTGTTTGATACCCGATGACCGCCTTGGTTAGTATGACTAGTATACCTAGATGAGACTTTCACTACCACCGTATGCCATAACCCTGGACGTTGTCTTTTGATGGTATGTTTTATTTAAGTTCTGTGACTTTGATTGTGGGGGTTTGACCTAGAGGGAGTAGGGACATTTTAATTTTGAGGACGAAATTTTTATAAGGTGGGTAGGATGTGAGCACCCTAGATTTCGGGTTGATTTTTTTAATTTTCTGATTGATTGGTTTCAATAAATAATTTAATATGTTATTTTTCCTTAAGTGTGCTTTTCCGTGCCATTGATATTTGGAGTATCAGGGATGTTCAACTCTGGAAATCTTCTTCATGGGTTTTGGAGTGGACAGGATTACCTTCATGATGGTATATAGTGTCCCATCCAAACTTGTTCCCTTGTACTCCTTTTGCTTCGCTGAACTTCGGGTCGAATTGGACCATTTAAATTAATTATTTTCCCACTCTTTTCCTTGATCATTATTAGCACGTTACCGTGACTTTTAATTTGGGAGCGCAAGACCAGTCAGTTTCTTGAAACCAACTTCTCATTGATGATCTACTCGAGACGCTCTTCACCCTTGACCTTCGTGTCCCACTCAGACATGTCATTTTGTGCTCCATTTGATTCGCACAACTTTTTCGACACGTGACCCAATTTTATTTCACTCCACGGCGTCACATTCATCTTCCAACTTGATTTGTGGGTCCCCTGTCGACCAAAACCTGTCCGCCCCAACTATGGACATGGCCCACCTTGAGCCTACTACCCGTCCGCCACTTGTGTCCCATTTATTGGAATCCCCATGTGCTACTTATTTGCCCATGATCATCGACGTCTAATTTTAATTCGATTTTTGCACAATGTCCGATTTTGATCAAATTCGGCTCCACCGAGTCCGGTCCAGCTCCATGTTGCCCTCCATCGGGACACCCCCATTTTTTCGTGTCTAAAAATATATTTAATATCCTTCTACCTATTTTTAATATTTGAAATTTTTCCGTTTATTTAATTCCCATAGGAATGACAATTTTCCTCTAATTTATCTCTAGCCATTGGATTCTCCTAAGCAATCCTAACCATTCATTTCCCTCACACTCATAAATCCCCCTACAGCCAACTAGTAGCCGGCCCTAACAATTTTGTAGAGAGAATCTTTCTCTCTCTCTCTTATCCTCTCTCTTTTCCTCTTTATTTATCATTACTCTCTTTCTCTCTCTTCCCATGCAACAACAACAAAACAGCAGCCAAGCAACCACTCTACACCATGCCCGACCTCTCACTGGACCGACCACCCTCCCTCGCCGTGGCTCGGCTACCCTGGCCGAGCTCGACCGAGCTCAGCCCTCTCCTCCTCCATTTCCTCCTCCCCCATCTCCATCTATAACCGCCACCACCATCAACATCAACTCCGGCCAACCACCACCATGGCGCGCCACTTCCCTCGCCAACACCATGCGACACCTGGCCGCCCCGACGAGCCCTCGTCGGCCGAGCTGGCCGTGCACAGCCCCGCACGAGCCGGCCAGCACAGCGGGAGCAGCCACGGGTGCACGGCACGCGCGCGCGCGCGGGCGTCGCCGCCGCCGTCGCCGGCCGCCGTGGCTCCGACGAACCCCCCGTGGGTGGCCCCCTTTCCTGCGAACCCAACGCTGCCTTTCCATGGCGGCCAACGTCCTCCGGGACGCGCCGTCGAGGCGATTCGTGCGTTTTGAACGACGTCCCGTCGTGACGCGCGCGGGATCGAGTTCGTTTTGGCGCTCCGTCGCAGCGACTTCGCGCACATTTTTCTGGAGATCCGACCGTTGGATCGGCGATTTCTTCGCTCCGTCGCAATCTCGGTATATCCACCTTCGCTCACGTCAATTTTCGTCCGTTAATTTTATCGTTTGATACATCAAAACCGGCCACCAAGTTAACCGTTTAAATTATATTAAATTTGGACAGTTTCGCGGGGCCAACTTCGTCAGCTTGTATCTCCTCCACCGCAGCTCCGTTTGGCATGCTACCAGTTCCGGTGCAAAGCTGGTATAACCCTCTTTCTACCCTTCAGTTTCATTTCATTGTGAGCTTGTTTGATTGGTTGAATTCGACGCCAAAGTTGGCCGTCCGAATTCGTAATTTCTAACTTGTAAAATTCCATTTTTGAACACGGGACTCCAGATTTCATTTCTGACACCACCAGTAGACTTGTGGCGTCGTTCTGGCATGTTTTCATATAAAATTTGTTAGATTTGGAGAACGTGGGCCCGGGTACGTATTTCGGTGCAAAGCGGGTCCCACTTTCTGGGTCAACGGGACTTTTTGACGCCGGCTCATCGGAATCCAATTCCGGATATACCGTTGAGTTCGTATCGTCATTCTGGGCTCGTTGACATATAATTTGCTAAGTTTTGGTGGACATTGGATCCGGCACGTATTTCGGTGCAAGTCGGATACCAATATCCGGGCCAACGGGTCATTTTGAGATCGGCTCATCGGAATCCAATTCCGGAGATACCGTTGAGTTCGTATCATCATTCTGGACTCGTTGACAGGTAGTTTGCTGAGTTTTGAGAACTTTGGCTCCGGCACGTATTTCCGTGCAAATCGGAATTCCAAGTTCTGGTCAACGGGCCAAATAGGGATCGGGTCAACGAAATCCAATTCTGGAGATACCGTTGGGTTCGTATCGTCATTCTGGTTTCGTGGACATATAATTTATTATATTTGTAGACTTGTTTTCTTGCACGTTTTTCGGTGCAAAACGGCTCCGACACGGACACCGTTTTGACCCGAAATTACCTTTTTGCCCTTGTGTCCAAATTGGACCGTTGGGTTGGCTATCCTAGCTAATTTGACCATTCTGGACACGTTGGCGATGTTCATTTCATCGTCCGACAATGTTTGTTGATAATTTCTTTGAGTTTAACCTTTTTATAATTAATTAATGATAAATTCATATAATATTCGTATTTCGGGATTAGTACCACGAAACTGAGATCAGCCAATTCCAGTGATCTCACATTGCTGAAATTGATAAGTTGGACACGTGGATCACTATAATAAGATTATCAACCTTACCGATAATCTTCTTATCTCGATTTGCGTGTCGTAAGTTTTGACGTACAAATAACGAAGTACACTTTATATTAGACTAGAATTGACCCTATTTGACCAGAGTTGACCAGTTGACCCAAAGTCAACTGTAAGTCAACACTTGACCTAGTTTGACTAGATTATTGACCGGAGTCAACCTAGAGTTATTTTGACTTAGAAGAACCTAAGATAAAATAGATTGTTTGTGGATTCATTTATTTTCAACTTGAACACCTTGTAACCTGTGTTGCTTTAAATAGGACTCTGTGGCTTCAGTGGGAACCCCCTATACTTATCAGCTGTTCAGGTTATCGAGGCGAGTACATTCTCTGATTATTTCATATCCTGCTTAGAATTATTTCCTGCAGTAGATTACTTTACTTGTACTGTCACGTTGGTCACACGGATTGGTACTATATGGATCCCTTCTTGAGATGTTATCCTTAGGGAGCATCGGGTATATGTTCTGTGCATTTCACTTACATGGCGTATCATATGCTTCATTGGTTTTTGATCACTTACGACATATACTCTTATGATCGTAGAGTCTTCCTAGAATCCTTATCCCATTTATGGGACTACTATGTATCACCTTCGGAGTCTTACCTTCGGGGTCTATTACCTTCGGGGTCTATCACCTTCGGGTCTACTACCCTTCGGGGGCTGTTACATAGCATCATATAACATAACCTGGTTGGATCCTTGTGTATTGATTGGGGGTACGGGGGAGTATAAATAGCCATGTGAACAATTCCAAAGTAGAATAGCCATGTACGCCTCTTTAGTATAGCCATGTACAATCAAGCCGTTCACATGTCGACTTTGTGCTCTAAATCACTAGTCACTGGTAGCTCTTTATTTATAGTAGGTATTTCTATTACAGCTCCCTCTCTGTTTACATACAACATTTCTTTCAGTACCTGTATCTTACTTTACTGTATGATATTTTCTAACCTGCTATGAACTGTTGAGATGTAATGTGCTCGCTCCTGTCCTGACTGGACCTGTTGATAAATTTTACAAATGGCCTGGGATTGCCTGCTAGCCTAGAGGAGACACAGTAGGGGTTGTTTAGGTAGTTATTTTATTTTGTCTGGAGTTGTATTTACTTTGTGGATTATTGTATCTGTATTTGAGTTTTGAGATGTATTTCTGGGATTATGTATCTTAGACACTTAGACTTCTATCTCCTGTATCTCTTTTGGATTTCATGTTTTATCTATCCTTATCATGCTCTACCTTAGATGTGATTGAGTCTGTATCTGCTATGTCACCCCCATTCGGGGAGTATAAACTGTTTAGTCTTATACTGTTAGATGTATTGAGACCTAGGACAGCGTTCTACCGCCGACACTGCGGCGTAGGCTGGGCGTTGTTACGTTCTCGTACCCTAACTCTAGGGCGCGGGTCGTGACAGTCGCTCTCCCCCGGGGTCGAGCCCCCTCCCTCGGGCCCCGCATTTCCAGCCTCAGGCTGTGCCCCCCTCGGATTCCGCATTTACGAGCCCCGAGACTCCTTCGGGCTACGTGCCGTTGTCCTTTCCCCCTTCCTTTTTGATTTTTGAATTTTGAATGCTGTGTTTTGGTGCCCCTTTGGGGCTGCCTAGGATGTGGGCCCTGTTTCAGCTCCTTGTGAGATGTTTCCTTTTATAAAATTTCTATTTCCTTTTATAATATCTGATACACCTATCATAACCCGATAAATGATACATCCCAAGTGTGTATCCACATACTTGTGACTACCTAGGGTATCCTCCTAAGCATGACAGGGCCTAGGTTGTGCCCAGGTAATGCTGGGGTGCTCTGATACACCTACCTTTGTATACCCAGTGTCATCTCTGGTCCCCATTGGCCCCCGACTCCCTATTGTTCTTTCTTAATGCTTTCACTAAGACATACCACCCACATGTTACAGGGGATCCTCCAATTTCCTGTATGTAAGGTATCCTTGGACCTCTCTGTTGTCTAGTGCTAAGGTTTGGGTCTGGCCTCCATGTTTAAGTTAATCAGTGGAATCACTGCAGAACAGTGTATTCATATAGACTGGTACAAAATCTATTTAACCCTAAACTGGTACCATATCACATTGGGATTGAAGGTGTTATATATATGTAAGTAGGACAATTATAAACAAGGACTGGACATCTACTATATGGCTTGAACATATATTAGAGGACAGGGGGCTTATAGTAATCAGATTGAACGAAGACATAGTAGATGATGTAGGACCGAGCTTCAAGTCCAAGAATCTGAACTTGATGATCGATACCTGCCTTATATGGGACTGGTCATGCATTCAAAATGATCTAGAGATTTGTACACTTAAACCCACAATATAGGTACATAACATAGGCATGAACAGGTCAGAACAAAGTTAATCGACAACCTAATGTGGCTGCTACCTACTCTGGGTCCTCTCAGGATTATGACAAACACCTAAATTTCTATTATCATAAGATGGAAATTAGAGGAACGCATGATCTGGGAGTCGAGGAAGAAGTTTTACCAGTCGAAGGATTTGAGTTTCTCTTTTTCACTGGCTCCCGAGATTAGTCTCAACTTGGAGGAGAACAGGGAGGGCGGCACAGCTTCTAGGATTTACAACCGATGGCTTGGGAAGGAGAAATTGTTTGATCCCTTATATAAACCACTTTTGGATAGGATCATAATCATGTTTTGATAGAACTTCAGGATTTGAATTTCAGGAAGATAAGGGAAAGGAACTCGAATCCAATATTTGAGTATATCTGCTATTTAGGACGTTGAGAAGTTTGAATTTAGGAAAAATTCAAATAAGCCCCTCGAACAATCTGGATTTACAAACCCCTTCTACCATAATAATCCTCTTGATATTTATTGTAAAACAAAACATAACAAATATATCCATGAGACCAATACAAATGGGAATAAATTAATAAATTGGAAAAATTTGGTCAAGGGGTTGACAGTATGGCACCTAGATGTATGCATCTATGAAGAGAAATCAGGGTTTTGAGTTTTTAGAGAGGTTTACCTATTGAGAGTTGAATCTCAATGTAAAAGCCTAGGGATGAGCTCCTTCACCAATTTGCTATGGTCCAATAGGTTCCAATCCTTGATAGCTAACCTCCAATGGTCTTATCCACTATAGGGGAGGATGATGCAAAAGACTAGGCTTAATTTGGAGTTGATTTGAGCAAAGGGGAATGATTTGGGGAAGAACACAAGTTAGGGTTTTAATCTAGAATTAAAAAGAGGCAAGATTGATTCATGTGTGGTTTATATAGGGGGAATGCTTGCTTGGCCGGCCAACTAGCTTGCTACGGTTAGGGCATGGTGAATTGTTGGCTATGGGCTTCTACTTATGTAATCAAGGCTTAATTCAAAGGCCCAAACCAATTCTAGGGTTTCCTTCTAAATATCCTACTAAAATATCTTACTAGCAAGTATCTAGATATTACTACTCTTGGCACTTAGTAGGAAGGTTCTAATCAAATATCTATTCTCATGATCATATCTAGATTAGGTTAACTTCTAGGTTAAGGCTTAATAATTAATTAGCACATAATTAATTAATAAAAAGATCAATTTCATAAAATGTCAAAAATGACCAAAATACCCTTAGGCTAAAAATGTGGTAGTGACACCTCCACATATAAATCGCATGCACTGCTTGTAAATGATAATAATTGACAGGGAAGAACATGGTAACCCTCACATTGTATGACACACTATGTCATGGGTAAGTCCCAGCGTAACTTATGTCTTTATGCGTTTCAAACGCCTGCATGAAAATTTACTAGGATGGCTGGAAATTGAAAATATATAGCACACTTTACATAAATTCTTGAACCAAATGAGAGCGTGGAACTTAACTTGCCATGCACCAGTACAAGTGTAATGTACTGATCCTCGCCCTCCATAGGTATCCCAAACCAAGAAGGGCATGCCAACTAAACTCAAGGCAACACAAGTACATTTGAAGCCTCGAAATGTATTGAAGGCTTGTTTTGATCCATTTAAAGACTCCACATTCAGTCCAGAAGAAAGATGTCTCGACTCCCCATGATAGCATGTCTTTTGAATATTTTTGCTCGTAAACGGGGATGTAATATATGGAATGATTGTCTCATCAGCGTTCATTTTGTAATCGAGTCATCTTGTGTCACGACCCGCACCCTACAGTTAGGACACGAGAACGTAACAATGCCCAGCCTACGCCGCAGTGTCGACGGTAGAACGATGTCCTAGGTCTCAATGCATCTAACAGTATAAGACTAAACAGTTTATACTCCCCGAATGGGGGTGACATAGCAGATACAGACTCAATCACATTAAGGTAGAGCATGATAAGGATAGATAAAACATGAAATCCAAAAAGATACAGGAGATAGAAGTCTAAGTGTCTAAGATACATAAACCCAGAAATATATCTCAAAACTCAAATACAGATACAGTAATCCACAAAGTAAATACAACTCCAGACAAAATGAAATAACTACCTAAAAACCCCTACTGTGTCTCCTCTAGGCTAGCAGGCAATCCCAGGCCATCTGTAAAATTTATCAACAGGTCCAGTCAGGACAGGAGCGAGCACATTACATCTCAACAGTTCATAGCAGGTTAGAAATATAATCATGCAGTAAGTAAGATACAGGTACTGAAAGAAATGTTGTATGTAAACAGAGAGAGAGCTGTACTAGAAATATCTACTATAAATAAAGAGCTAACATGTGGGTAGTGAGTCAGAGTACAATATAACATGTAAATGGCATAGGAGATTCTGATGCTACACTATGGAAGAGATTCTGATGCTACACTACTTGGCTATTATTCACATGTCCATTTCTACTCCCCCATACCCCCAATCAATACACAAGGATCCAGCCAGGTTATGTTATATGATGCTATGTAACAGCCCCCGAAGGTGATAGACCCCGAAGGTGATAGACCCCGAAGGTGATACATAGTAGTCCCATAAATGGGATAAGGATTCTAGGAAGACTCTGTGATCATAAGAGTATATGTCACAAGTGACCGAAGAACCAACGAAGCATAGTGATACGCCATGTAAGTAAAACGCACAAAACATAGAGTACCCGATGCTCCCTAAGGATAGCATCTCAAGAAAGGATCCCTATAGTACCAATCCGTGTGACCATCGTGACAGTACAAGTAAAGTAATCTACTGCAGGAAATAATTCTAAGCAGGATATGAAATGATCAGAGAATGTACTCGCCTCGATAACCTGAACAGCTGATAAGTATAGGGGGGTCCCACTGAAGCCACCGAGTCCTATTTAAAGCAACACAGGTTACAAGGTGTTCAAGTTGTAATAAATGAATCTATATAATCAATCTACATTATTCTAGGTTCTTCTAAGTCAAAACAACTCTAGGTCGACTCCGGTCAATAATCTAGTCAAACTAGGTCAAGTGTTGACTTACAGTTGACTTTGGGTCAACTGGTCAACTCTGGTCAACTCTGGTCAAACAAGGTCAATTCTAGTCTAATATAAAGTATACTTCGTTATTTGTACGTCGAAACTTACGACACGCAAATCGAGATAAGGAGATTATCGATAAGGTTGATAATCTTATTATAGTGATCCACGTGTCTAACTTGTCAATTTCAGCGATGTGAGATCACTGGAATTGGCTGATCTCAGTTTCGTTGTACTAATCCCGAAATACGAACATTATATGAATTAATTATTAATTAATTATAAAAAGGTTAAACTCAGAGAAATTATCAACAAACATTGTCGGACGATAAAATGAACATCGCCAACGTGTCCAGAATGGTCAAATGAGCTTGGATAGCCTACCCAACGGTCCAATTTGGACATAAGGGCAAAAAGGTAATTTTGGGTCAAAACGGTATCCGTGTCGGAGCCGTTTTGCACCAAAAAATGTGCAAGAAATTAAGTCAATAAAATATAAAAAATTATATGTCCACGAAACCAGAATGACGATACGAACCCAACGGTATCTCCAGAATTGGATTCCGTTGACCCGATCTCAATTTGGCCCGTTGACTAGAACTTGGAATTCCGGTTTGCACGGAAATGTGTGCCGGAGCCAAGGTTCTTAAAACTCAGCAAACTTTGTCAACGAGTCCAGAATGATGATACGAACTCAACGGTATCTCCGGAATTGGATTCCGATGAGCCGATCTCAAAATGACCCGTTGACCCGGATATTGGTATCCGACTTGCACCGAAATACGTGCGGGTCCAACGTCCACCAAAACCTAGCAAATTATATGTCAACGAGTCCAGAATGACGATACGAACTCAACGGTATATCCGGAATTGGATTTCGATGAGCCGGCGTCAAAAAGTCCGTTGACCAGAATGTGGGACCCGCTTTGCACCGAAAAATATGCTCGGGCCCACGTTCTCCAAATCTAACAAATTTTATATGAAAACATGCCAGAATGACGCCACAAGTCTATTGGTGGTGTCAGAAAAGAAATCTGGAGTCCCGTGTTCAAAAATGGAATTTTACAAGTCGGAAATTACGAATTCGGACGACCAACTTTGGCGTCGGATTCAACCAATCAAACAAGCTCACAATGAAACGAAACTGGAGGGGTAGCAAGAGGGTTATACCAGCTTCGCACCGGAACTGGTAGCACGCCAAACAGAGCTGCGGTGGAGTAGATACAAGCTGACGAAGTTGGCCCCGCGAAACTGTCCAAATTTAATACAATTTAAACGGTCAACTTGGTGGCCAGTTTTCATGTATCAAACGATAAAATTAACGAACGAAAATTGAAAGAGATGAAGGTGGATATACCGATATTGCGACGAAGTGAAGAAATTGCGATCCAATGGTCGGATCTCCGGGAAAATGCGTGCGAAGTCGCTGCGACGGAGCGCCAAAACGAACTCGATCCCGCGCGTGTCACGACGGGACGTCGTGCAAAACGCACGAATCGCCTCGACTGCGCGTCCCGGAGGACGGTGGCCGTCAGGGGACGACATCCTTGGGTTCGCCGAGGGGGGGGCTACCCACGGCGGGGGTCGCCGGGGCACGACGGCCAACGGCGGCGGCGGTCTCGCCCATACGCGCGCGTGTTCTGTGCGCGTGCGCTGGCGCTGCATGGTCGGCCGGCGATGCACGGGGGGGCGGGCACGGTGGCTGGTCGGGCTGGAGGTGGTGGCAGAAAAATGGTGATGGTGGTCGGGTTAAGGTGGGAGAGGAGGTGATGGATGAACTCGGTGGTGCGAGCTCGGCCAGGGTGACCGAGCCACGACGAGAGGAGGTCAGCCTGGGGTGGTCCGGCCATGGTGGGAGTGGTGGTGTTTCATTGATGGTGGTGGTGATGGCTTGGTAGTGATGATGAGGAGGAGGAGGAATAAGGAGGAGGAGATCGAGGAGAATGGTGTGCTCGGGCTCGGCCAGGGTGGCCGACGGCCTGGAGGTTGGGGTCGGAAAGGAGGAGGTGGTCAAGCCATGGGTGGAGAGGGAGGTCGGGGTGTAGGCTATTGGAGTTGGTGGTGAAGTTGTTTTTGTTGCTGTGGTTGCTTGTGTGGGAATAAAAATAAAGGAAAGAGAGAGAATAGAGAGAGGATAAGAGAGAGAGAAAGATTCTCTCCTCATTGAAATTAGGGCCGGCACATGCTGCCAAGGGGTTGGGGGAAAAAGTGAATGAGGGAATTAATGGATGGGATTTGATAGAATAATCCAAAGGCTAGGATTAAATTAGCTAAAAAATAGGTCATTCCAAAGGATGGAAATTTCCAATAAATATTAGAAATAGGTAGAAGAATAATTAATATTTTTGGGCAAGAAAATGTGAGGGCGTCACGATGGAGAGTAACATGGAGCTGGACTGGACTCGATGGAGCCGGATTGGGTCCAAACCGGACATTATGCAAAAATCTAATTAAAATTAGGTGTTGATGATCATGAGTGAATAAGTAGCACATGGGAATTAATAAATGGGACACAAGTGGCGGACGGGTAGTAGGCTTAAAGTGGGCCATGTCCATAGTTGGGGTTGACAGGTTTTGGCCGACAGGGGACCCACAAATCAAGTTGGAAGATAAATGTGACACCGTGGGGCAAAATAAAATCGGGTCACGTGTCGGGAAAGTTGTGCGAATCAAATAGAGCACAAAATGACGTGTCTGAGTGGGACACGAAGGTCGTGGGTGACGAGCGTCTCGAGTAGATCATCAATGCGAAGTTGGTTTCAAGAAACTAACTATCTTGCGCTCCAAATTTAAAAGTCATGGTAACGTGCTGAAAGTGATCAAGGAAAAGAGTGGAAAAAAAATAATAATCAAATGGTCTAAACCGACCCGAAGTTCTGCGAAACAAAAGAGCACAAGGGAACAAGTTTGGATGGGACACTATATACCATCATGAAGGTAATCCTATCCACTCCAAAACTCATGAAGAAGATTTCCAAAGTTGAACATCCCTGATACTCCAAATATCAATGGCATGGAAAAGTACACTTAGGAAAATAACAGAATAAATTATTTATCGAAACCAATAAATCAGAAAATAAAATAAATAAAAAAATCAACCCGAAATTCAGGGTGCTCACATCCTACCCACCTTATAAAAATTTCATCCTCGAAATTAAAATGTCCATACTCCCTCTAGGTCAAACCCCCACAATAAAAGTCCCAAAACTTAAATAAAACATACCATAAAAAAAAAGAACGGCATACAGGGTCATGGATACGGTGGTAGTGAAAGTCTCATCTAGGTATACTAGTCATGCTAACTGAATCGGTCATAGGGTATCAAAACACACAAGCAATCTAGGATGCTAAACGAAAAAGTTACAGAAATAACAAATCATCAAAACTGTAAGGCGGTCTACCATCCTATATGAAAACTGGTACTTATCAAAAATAAAATAAAGGTAACTACCAATCATCTGAAAAAGGGTACTTATTCAAGAAAAAAATCAAAATACTTTAAGGAATAAAAGTCAATCACATGGAAATCCAATCACAATATATATATATATAGAGCATCAGAGAGGGAAAAGCTAGCATTATGTGTATGGGAACATGTTCACATGGTTAGATAGTAGGCATGTGTGTACGTGAACATACATGAAGGTGTATATGAGGATTGTGTTTCAATTCAATGGCTATCAAGTTACACTAATCATGTCATATTGGTTAAACAACCTACAATACGCAACTATTTACTCATAACATGCATGGCTAACCATATACACATATATAAAAGGTAGAACTTAGTTATGTATTTATATATATTATAACATGTATGCCTAAGCTCTATATCATCTATCTAGATATACAATCATAACATAGAGGGGAAGGGTTTGGTTACACGACAGTGTATACTAAGTTAGGGTGTGTGTGTGTGTGTCCTTGTACAAGGTTATGGCTTAGTATTAAAAATTTAAACCTAGTTTTAGTTCACATTTACATAAAAAAGATATCTGAAATAAGCTAACATTTAACTAGTGCAATATTAACATAATGCAATTTCAAAATTTAGGGGTTTTGAAACATCACGACTAATCTCAATGCTCTCAATACATCCTAACATGATAGAAATGAAACCCTAACATATTACCAATACATTTATCTACGCATACAGTTCGATATACATGTTAAATCTGAATTTTAACTAAACATGGAAGTCAATGTAAAAATGTTAACATGTAACTAGTTTTCAAATTTTAGAGAAATTTGAACATTAAAACCAACTCAATGTTTATCACAAACTAACATGTAAGAATATGAAACCTAACATTATATCCCTACATACAACAATGTACACAGCTTTAAATATTATATTAAAGAAAATAAAATAGCAATTTAAACTAAACATTTGGAATTCAGTATTAAGGGTTAATATGTACACAGTCTTAAATTTGACAAATTAAACACAAAACTCAAAAAAAATTTGAATTGAAACTCTAAGTATAACATACATGTGCAGTGATGTAAACCTAAATAATAACATGAAATTTATTTAAATTACGAATTTAAACATGGAACAGCAGAGAACCAAAATTATTGGTTATGAAAATTTAACATCAACAACATATTAATAAGTATTCAGATAGGTGAAAATCAAGGTAGCATGCATACGTGTTAGGCAAAGTGTCCGCTATATATATTCATATACATATTCTCATGTCCCAATATAAAAAAAATAGTTCTACGTTAAGACTAACATTTAGATTCCTACCAAGATTGCAAGCAGGTGATTGACGAAATCAAGGCAGTTTTATTATCATTATTATTTAATACAAGAATAATAGCAAGAAGAAATAACGATAAAATCTGTTCTGCTTATCTGTTTAAAGAAAGAACCGTTTTGAAATCCAGAGTTAAAAATATCAAATTCAAGATAAAGTCTAGCAAGATCATCGATTCATTGTACTATGAAAAAACTCATAGCAAGACATTACACAAGGTTTATAAAAAACTAAACTTACTCCTGAGTTAAATAATAGGAAACTAGACAAAACAAACAAATAATAATTTTTTTTAATGACTGAACAAAAGTAGAGAAAACATGTTCAAAAATATTTAAGGTGCAATCTGATAATCATATGCGTCTATCCAAAATCATAGTACTCTAAATCCTCGTCATACTAGTAAGCAAGGCTACGATAATCACAGAGCCCTTGATTACACATATCTCTAGAATCATGGTATTTAACATTTTGCGGTGCCGCTAGCTTGGCTGCAAAAACCTTAAATTCCTACACCCGAGAAATATATCCAGAGTCAGACTATATGTCCACACCATGCTGGCTAATGTGACTATAGAAGACTAGATTCCATAACATAGATGACCTAGCCCATATAATTTTTTCTTGCCAAAAATTAAATTAATCAATAATGAATACTCAAAAATCAAATTTATCAATGGACATCAAAATTCAAAAATGAACAAATACATCAAAATACAAACTCGAATGGAACAGCTATCATCAAAATTCAAAATTCGACAATCATCCATCAAAATCAATAAATACAAACTCAAATTCAATAATAATCCATTAAAATCAAATTTAACAACAAAAAAAAGTAAAAATAAATCAAATCAAGGGAAAAAGAGAGTTTTCAAATCGAAGTTAAAATAAGATTCTCAAGGGTCGTCCCAGAAATCTCTCAAGGGTTCCTAACTGTGATTGAGTACCTTCAAAATATATTCTATTCCTACTACAGGCTGTAGTGGTACTCTAGTTCGAATACCACTACACTTTTAGCCTCGACCTGCATGGGCCACCACTAAAAACGTGTCACGACCCGTACCCTACAGTTAGGGCACGAGAACGTAACAACACCCAGCCTACGCCGCAGTGTCGGCGGTATAGAACGCTGTCCTAGGTCTCAATGCATCTAACAGTATAAGACTAAACAGTTTATACTCCCCGAAGGGGGTGACATAGCAGATACAGACTCAATCACATCTAAGGTAGAGCATGATAAGGATAGATAAAACATGAAATCCAGAAGAGATACAGGAGATAGAAGTCTAAGTGTCTAAGATACATAAACCTAGAAATACATCTCAAAACTCAATATAGATACAACAATCCACTAAGTAAATACAACTCCAGACAAAATGAAATAACTACCTAAACAACCCCTACTGTGTCTCCTCTAGGCTAGCAGGCAATCCCAGGCCATCTAAAATTTATCAACAGGTCCAGTCAGGATAGGAGCAAGCACATACATCTCAACAGTTCATAGCAGGTTAGAAAATATAATCATGCAGTAAAGTAAGATACAGGTACTGAAAGAAATGCTATATAACAGAGAGGGAGAGCTGTAATAGAAATATCTACTATAAATAAAGAGCTAACATGTGGCTAGTGAGTCAGAGTACAATATAGACATGTAAATGGCATAGGAGATTCTGATGCTACACTATGGAAGAGATTCTGATAATACACTACTTGGGTATTATTCACATGTCCATTTCTACTCCCCGTACCCCCAATCAATAGACAAGGATCCAGCCAGGTTATGTTATATGATGCTATGTAACAGCCCCCGAAGGTGATAGACCCCGAAGGTGATAGACCCCGAAGGTGATATAGTAGTCCATAAATGGGATAAGGATTCTAGGACGACTCTGTGATCATAACAGTATATGTCACAAGTGATCGAAGAACCAACGAAGCATAGTGATACGCCATGTAAGTGAAACGCACAAAACATAGAGTACCCGATGCTCCCTAAGGATAACATCTCAGAAAGGATCCCTATAGTACCAATCTGTGTGACCATCGTGACAGTACAAGTAAAGTAATCTACTGCAGGAAATAATTCTAAGCAGGATATGAAATGATCAGAATGTACTCGCCTCGATAACCTAAACAGCTGATAAGTATAGGGGGGTCCCACTGAAGCCACAGAGTCCTATTTAAAGCAACACAGGTTACAAGGTGTTCAAGTTGTAATAAATGAATCTCTATAATCAATCTACATTATTCTAGGTTCTTCTAAGTCAAAACAACTCTAGGTCGACTCCGGTCAATAATCTAGTCAAACTAGGTCAAGTGTTGACTTACAGTTAACTTTGGGTCAACTGGTCAACTCTGGTCAAACAGGGTCAATTCTAGTCTAATATAAAGTGTACTTCGTTATTTGTACGTCGAAACTTACGACACGCAAATCGAGATAAGGAGATTATCGGTAAGGTTGATAATCTTATTATAGTGATCCATGTGTCCAACTTGTCAATTTAGCGATGTGAGATCACTGGAATTGGCTGATCTCAGTTTCGTTGTACTAATCCCGAAATACGAACATTATATGAATTAATTATTAATTAATTATAAAAAGGTTAAACTTAGAGAAATTATCAACAAACATTGTCGGACGATGAAATGAACATCGCCAACGTGTCCAGAATGGTCAAATTAGCTAGGATAGCCTACCTAACGGTCCAATTTGGACACAAGGGCAAAAAGGTAATTTGGGTCAAAACGGTGTCCGTGTCGGAGCCGTTTTGCACCGAAAAACATGCAAGAAATCAAGTCAATAAAATATAACAAATTATATGTCCACGAAACCAGAATGACGATACGAACCCAACGGTATCTCCAGAATTGGATTCGTTGAACCGATCTCAATTTGGCCCGTTGACCAGAACTTGGAATTCCGGTTTGCACGGAAACGTGCCGGAGCCAAGGTTCTCAAAACTCAGCAAACTACCTGTCAACGAGTCCAGAATGATGATACGAACTCAACGGTATCTCCGGAATTGGATTCCGATGAGCCGATCTCAAAATGACCCGTTGACCCGGATATTGGTATCCGACTTGCACCGAAATACGTGCCGGGTCCAACGTCCACCAAAACCTAGCAAATTATATGTCAACGAGTCCAGAATGACGATACGAACTCAACGGTATATCCGAATTGGATTCCGATGATCCGACGTCAAAAAGTCCCGTGACCCACAATGTGGGACCCGCTTTGTACCGAAAAACGTGCCCGGGCCCACGTTCTCCAAATCTAATAAATTTATATGAAAACATGCCAGAACGATGCCACAAGTCTACTGGTGGTGTCAGAAATGAAATCTGGAGTCCCGTGTTCAAAAATGGAATTTTACAAGTTGGAAATTACGAATTCGGACGACCAATTTTGGCGTCGAATTCAACCAATCAAACAAGCTCACAATGAAACGAAACTGGAGGGGTAGCAAGAGGGTTATACCGGCTTCGCACCGGAACTGGTAGACACCAAACAGAGCTGCGGTGGAGTAGATACAAGCTGACGAAGTTGGCCCCGCGAAACTGTCCAAATTTAATACAATTTAAGCGGTCAACTTGGTGGCCGGTTTTCATGTATCAAACGATAAAATTAACGGACGAAAATTGACAGGGATAAAGGTGGATATACCGAGATTGCGACGGAGCAAAGAAATTGCCGATCCAACGATCGAATCTTTGGGAAAAGCACGCAAAGTCGCTGCGACGGAGCACCAAAACGAACTCGACCCCGCGCGTCACGACGGGACGTCGTGCAAAACACACGAATCGCCTCGTCGGCGCATCCCGAAGGACGGTGACCGTCAGGGGATGACATCCTTGGGTTCGTCGGAGGGGAGGCTACCTACGGTGGGGGTCGCCGGGGCACGACGGCCGACGACGGCGGCGGCCTCGCCCACACGCACGTGCGCTACTGTGCGCTGTGCGCTGTGCGTTGGCGCTGTGTGGTCGGCCGACGACGCGGGGGCGGCAGAGCACGGTGGCTGGTCGGGCTGGAGGTGGTGGCGGAAAAATGGTGATGGTGGTCGGGTTAAGGTGGAAGAGGAGGAGATCGATGAACTCGGTGGTGCGAGCTCGGCCAGGGTAGCCGGAGCCACGGCGAGAGGAAGTCGGCCTGGGGAGGTCCGGCCATGGTGGGAGTGGTGGTGTTTCATTGATGGGGTGGTGATGGCTTGGTAGAGATGATGAGGGAGGAGGAGGAATAAGGAGGATGAGATCGAGGAGAATGGTGTGCTCGGGCTCAGCCAGGGTGGCCGACGGCCTAGAGGTTGGGGTCGGGCCAAGGAGGAGGTAGTCGAGCCATAGGTGGAGAGGGAGGTCGGGGTGTAGGCTGTTGGAGTTGGTGGTGAAGTTGTTTTGTTGCTGTGTGGTTGCTTGTGTGGGAATAAAAATAAAGGAAAGAGAGAGAATAGAGAGAGGATAAGAGAGAGAGAGAAAGATTCTCTCCTCATTGAAATTAGGGCCGACACATGCTGCCAAGGGGTTGGAGGAAAAAGTGAATGAGGGAATTAATGGATGGGATTTGTTAGAATAATCCAAAGGCTAGGATTAAATTAGCTAAAAAATAGGTCATTCCAAAGGATGGAAATTTCCAATAAATATTAAAATAGGTAGAAGAATAATTAAATTTTTGGGCAAGAAAATGTGAGGGCGTCACGATGGAGAATAACATGGAGCTGGACTGGACTCGGTGGAGCCGGATTGGGTCAAAATCGGACATTATGCAAAAATCCAATTAAAATTAGGTGTTGATGATCATGAGTGAATAAGTAGCACATGTGGATTCCAATAAATGGGACACAAGTGGCGGACGGGTAGTAGGCTCAAAGTGGGCCATGTCCATAGATGGGGCTGACAGGTTTTGGTCGACAGGGGACCCACAAATCAAGTTGGAAGATAAATGTGACACCGTGGGGCAAAATAAAATCGGGTCACGTGTCGGGAAAGTTGTGCGAATTAAATGGAGCACAAAATGACGTGTCTGAGTGGGACACGAAGATCATGGGTGACGAGCGTCTCGAGTCGATCATCAATGAGTGTTGGTTTCAAGAAACTGACTGGTCTTGCGCTCCAAATTTAAAAGTCATGGTAACGCGCTGAAAGTGATCAAGGAAAAGGTGGGAAAAATAAATAATAATCAAATGGTCTAAACCGACCCGAAGTTCTGCGAAGCAAAAAGAGCACAAGGGAACAAGTTTGGATGGGACACTATACCATCATGAAGGTAATCCTGTCCACTCCAAAACTCATGAAGAAGATTTCCAAAGTTGAACATCCCTGATACTCCAAATATCAATATCACGGAAAAGTACACTTAGGAAAATAATAGAATAAATTATTTATCGAAACCAATAAATCAGAAAATAAAAAAAATAAAAAATCAACCCGAAATTCAGGTGCTCACATCTTGTATGCCCGTATGAAAGGATTGTAATAGAGTCTTGTAAATGATGTCTATTATCAATGAAAAGAAATTTCCTTCTGTTTCAAATGTGTTTTTCAATTTCCCTACGTACTCTATTAGATGTTGTGTTTCAGACAACCTTATGAATGACTATGCCTTGTGTGATCACAAATTAGGTTCGCACGATATAACTTCCGGAGGACGACTATCGATTCTACGAAATCGGGACGTGACATAATGGTATCAGAGCATGGATTTACAACCTTTGGATTTCCTTCTAGAGTCTCAAACATTTGACCTCGTGTCGATGAGATTAGTTGTTCCATATAATGAGTCCATAATATTTTCAGTGTAATGTGTGTTATCTTTGTATAGCAGAAGTTTGGAACCCACGGCCGAGAATGAACTGTCACGATCCGCACTCTGTTTACGGGCACAAGAACGTGGGTACGGCAAGCATGCACCGCAGTATTGGCGGTAGAATATTGTATATGTTGTCTATAACATCTAGCATCTATCAATATGAAATATATCATGTCATCTTCGTACGGGGGAATAATATGACATATATTATTTATAACTCAATCACAAGATCTAAAAGAAGATAAAGCACGATGTTTAGAAATAACGATAAAGAAGACTGAATAGCAGCAAGTCATAATATAATTTAAGTCTAGAAGTCTAAGACAAATAAATACATATCCTGAAATAATAACAAGTTAAATCTACATTCGGAATAATCCAATACGATATGAAATTCTAAAGCTCTAAGCTACTGCTAGGGTACTCTACTGAGCAGGATCCTCCTGAGACTCCTGGGGTACCTCCCTCACATATCCCCTACTCATTGTACGTAGGACAACAGTTAGACCATGGGGTATAAAGGGCATGTTCACACGTCTCATAGGTATTTTCTGCCCGACTAGTATATATGGATCCAGGTCCCGATATAAATCTCAATAATCCATAATAGATACATTAGCCCAGTAATTCATTACTCCAATGAAAGTTCTTAGGCATGAAACTACGTATCTCAAGTCAAGGAATCCATACAATACCAATGTGTGTATCTATCATGTCAGAATAAAAAGAATACTAATATAAACATCCATAATAGGAAATATCAAGAAATAGAAACTATCAGAGAATGTACTCGCCTGTCGTCCTGAGCAATAAATGTGAATCGATGCCATAGTAGAGTCACAAGAACCTAGATATGAGATATACAGATTAATTGGTATTTAAAAGAGTTAAACATAGATAACTAGTGTGTGATATGCAATCTAAGTCGATTCTAGGCCAAAACTAGGTCAAATTAGGCTTTCCGGGGTCAAACTAGGTCAATTTGACTCAAGGGTTGACTTTTAGGTCAAACTGGTCAACCTTGGTCAAATTGTGTCAATCTAGATCATTCTAACTTATTCCAAGTTATTACCTACTAATCTATCAATACATTATATATATAATATTTGCCTTAACTTAGATAGGTATTCATCCCTTACCTTAACTTAGATACATATCTATGTGTATGTATATAAGTTACCTATATTAGGTAACCCTTGGCCTATATTATACATTACCTACTTAGCTACACTAGGTAATTTCCCCCTTCTCATAAGTAATTACCTATGTTAGGTAATCCACCATTACCTATATTAATGCATTACCTACCTCACTAACAAACAAACATTGATTTATTAGACACCACAACTATCAACTATACATACTACTGTCCCAAATGATAGTTAGCTCACACCCCTTCACATTATCCGTCATTCATTGAGTGTAACTAAAACACTTCCCACTACCAACTGTTTTACTTTCACACCCCTTTAATAACTTAAGCCTAATGGCCATGGCCCATAGCCAAGATATTGGATTTGTGCCAAGGTGCCCAAAGCATTAGGCTATGGCCAATGGCCTGGCAATAGAGCCTAACATGGCTCTTCCCTGCAGTCCAACTGAACTCTCACTAGACTCTAACCCTCTCACAAACACTCACAAAATCTAACTTAGATACTATAGGGACACTCTTAACTGGTACTCTAACTGACACACACAAGCACTCATTCAACTCAACACTTACACTCACAAATAAGCCCCAAGATACACTGACACTGATACATGTTTTTGGATACTAACTATCACTCTAACTCCCACACACACTCACTAAATACCTTGGCCTATGGCAGTTACAAATAAGGCAATGCCTATAGCATTGCTCAGGCCCTCTCGAGTAACTGTTCAGTGCAGTAGCCAAATGGCCGAGCCTGGACATCTTTGGACTGAGTAGAGCATGGGCACACATCAGTGCATACTGTTTAGTAGCCAAAATTTCCTGCAGTAGAGGACCAACCCTTCTGCTGTTGCTGCTAAACATCCAGTACAACAATAGCCTAAGGCTAATGCCATATTGCCTATCACATGGCTTGCCGACCCTCACTTGGCTCACCCTACCGTGTGCTACTCCCTGGCAGCAGCCAAACGTCCTAGTCAAGGCCAAGATTGCCTACTCACAGCAGGTTACAACCTGCTCATTGGCCAAGTGGGCAAGCCAAGGCCTGGGAACACTGCCTACAGCAGTCCATAGCCTGCTCAAGCTTCCCATCTCACTTAACCATTCACTCAAACACTAACTCTTAGGCAAATGACCAAGTGGCCTAAGGCCAAAGCCCCAAGGCCTATATAGGGACTTATTTTCCCTACTCCTCATCTCTGAAATTTACTAGACATAGGTTCAGTCCTCTTCCTTTACTCTCACTCTCACATCCTAATTGATACAAGACACCCTAGTGTGACATGGACACCCCATACACACTTGAACAGATGGTCTGGCCCACACCTATAACCATGTGTCATATGGCACACACATATTCTGATACACTCTAACAGTCCCTACTAACACAAGAACACTTGATCTCACTCACTGGAAACTCTACTAACACTAGGACACTCAATTAGGATAGTCTCCTAAACACTATATACATAGGCTTATGTCCAATGTGGGTTAACTACTACACATTGGTCACTGATATGGGGGTTTTTAATCCACTACTTCACTGCCAAGGATATTGGCCTATGGCCAAAATGGCATTGCCAATGAGGCCAAGCTTACACCAATACTCACTAATACATGACACAAGAACTCCAATACTGGTACCATATTGAGACACTCTTATCACATCACATAAGAAACTCACAAATAAACCACAAGATACGCCAGCACTGATCATGACACTCACTCACTGACATAGGGACACACTTGACATAGACACACAAACATGGTCAAAACTGAAAACATGACAGCCCTTTAGCACTCAAAACAGTGAACTAAAGCTAAAATGGAAATACATACATAATATAATGGAAAAATATATATATAATAATATATATATATATATATATATATATATATATATATATTATCATGACCCTGAGGTCGCCAGCGACTCTAATCTAGTAGCCGCAGAGGAAGTCTTCCATGATCTTCCACGTACTTCAGGCTGCCCCCACGGGGTTCATCCTTCCCACGAAGTTGATGTCATAGAAGCCCTTGCTATTCTACGACCGAAACAAGTACATAGAGGACTAAAGGTCCTCGCCGTAGGATTCTCCCTCCAATTGGAAGGAAACCAGTTTAGCAATACGGACGACTCCATTCTCATTCCCCCTGAGGAACACATATCGGATTCAGCAGGAGACCTACTCAACCCGTAAGACATTCTCACCAACCCCCCCCGCGATTTCATCTCGGTACATCTACCTCCAAGGCGGGAAAGGCTACCACAACAATCAGAAAACCAGAACAAAAAGGTGTTGAAGAGTCCCCGGCGACCCGAACCAGGTCCGTAGCCAAGCGGGCTAACCAACCCCCTCTTCAGCTCCATTAGTGCTGAACATCCTCTCCTGGAATGTCCGTGGTCTGGCGAACAAACCAACCAAGAGAAAAATCACCAGCCTTAACAAAACTCACAAGATTGACATTTTGATCCTTGAACCCAAAATCCCCTATAAGAGACTCAAATCTATTCAGCTGCAGTTAGGCTTTCCTACGATCATAGCTGGCAGACACGATATTTGGATCCTCTGCTCAAAGTACGTCAAAATCAGAGTCATTTATGACTCCAATCAGGCCCTTTTTGCTGGATGGAACACCCCAGGTTCCCCAAGAGCGCCATCCTGTCCGCGATTCATGGCAGCTGTGACATCGCGGAGTGCAAACACCTTTGGAACAATCTCTGGACATCCACCTCCACTACAACAAGCTCCCTTGGCTTTGCATTGGGGACTTTAACGCTATCACCTACAGAGAAGAGAAGACGGGCGGCCGCCCTCCCCCCTTTTGGCTATGCAAGATTTCAACTACTTCATTTTTAACTCCCACCTCTCCCCCCTTTCGTTCACCGGCAACGCCTTTACCTGGTGCAATATGTAGGAAGGCGAACGCCATATTCCCGCCTTGACAGGCCCTAACGAACGCCCATTGGCACGGAATGGGGACCACCTCGAAGCTTACCCACCTCATTACCACCGAATCAGACCACGCCCCATTGCTAGTTGGAATTACTAGCAACTCGGACAGGTACAAAAAGAGTTTTCATTTCCTGGATTTCTGGAGCGATCGCCCCCAGTTCTTGGGCATCATCACGGAAGCTTGGAACAACGTGGACCACGCCGATCCCCTCACTCGCGTGGCCAACAAACTCAAAGCCATGAGGAAAGCCCTTGCGGTCTGGATAAAGCGGGCCTACAGGGACATTTTTTAGGCCATTCGTGAGGTTGAGGATGACGTCAATCGAGCAAAAATCAGGTTCATGACCGACAGATCCCCAGCAGCTAGGACTGCCCTAAACCTCACCAAAGCTATCCTCAAATTTCGTCTAAAAGTTGAGACAAATTTTTGGAAGTAGAAAGCGAGGCTTAAATAGGACAGCAAAGGAGACAAAAACTCGAGCTACTTCCATGCTTGTGTCAATGGTCGCAGACAGAAACTCTCTCTTCACCAAATTGTTGATACGTCCAGGAACATCATCAAAGACCAAAGGGAGCCAAGCGGCGGCGACGGAATTCTTCTTCCAACTTTTCTCCAAGGAGACGATTTTCAGAGACGCCATCTCCCTAGAAGAGATCCCCCACATTATCAGCGACAGCGAAAACATCCAGCTTGAACTTCCTCCGTCCGAGCTTCAGGTGAAAGACGC
>JANAVB010007971.1:0-66605 GCA_029216955.1 Iris pallida
GACTGGTTGTATACCTTTTTCTTTGTTATATGGATGTGAAGCCGTCCTACTGTTGGAAATTCAGATCCCATCATTGAGAATAGCCATTGCCAACGAACTCAATAGAAAACAATGATCGTCATCGACTTCAGGAACTTGAAGCACTTGACGAGAAATGACTACTAGTCAACAACACATCGAGCAATATCAAGCCCGTATCTCAAAGGCCTTCAGCCGTAAAGTCAAAGCACGAGCATTTAAAAAAGGCGAGCTAGTTCTTACTGTCAGACGTCCTATGACTATGACACACATGAGCAAAGGCATGTTCGAACCAAAATAGAAGGGTCCCTACGTTATAAGCAAAGTTTTCTCTAACGGAGCTTATCAACTGTCTGGGATGGATGGCCGAATCGCTATATGTCTATTAACGGTAAATTCCTGAAGAAGTACCATGTTTGAAGGTGTGTACTGTATTTTCTAACAAATATTATACATACTTAAAATCTTTGAATGCCCAACGGACTCTATCTAGACCGTATGTTACATCTTTATTGACCCACAACGTCTACTACATAATTATAAACATCATCTTTTGAAACCTAGCTGTTTTAAAAATTATACCGTTCTTGAGTCCCAGTTGGCCTAAGGATAATCAATAGATATGCGAATTCACGTCCACATTATCTCAAATTTTTACTATCTACATTAATGACTTATCACATCCATATCACCTCTGATGATGTCGTCTCAAAAATGATAATATTTTAAGTTATATTATGTCATGACCACATTACCTATGAACAGATATAACAAGTATTGTTATTTTCAAGAGATATGTCATATCCTATACGTCTGAACATATTTCTTATTCCTATCGATTACTTGTGTCTCTAAAAGATGCACAATAAGTAATAGAGCCACAAAACATCATTAATTTTTATTCCAAGCAAAATCAATACATTTATCAAAATGATCAAAACAAAAAAAGTTATTACATCTGGGTAGCTTCATTTGGAAGGCTGGGTGCTAAGATCGGTGATCAGCCTCTTCAAAGAATCAGTTCGCTCTACTCTGGATTCAATCCCCCTTTGCCTGGCCAAGTCTCTTCGAGACTCTGGGTCAAATGGTTGTAATGAGTTAACTTGGCATTCAATTTCAACACTCTGAATGCAGACAAATTTGTCTCGCTGCCTTATCAAATCATCTAGAAGGCTCGAAGAAACTTGATATGATTCAGAACTTCTTCCTTGCGCTTCTTGGCTGTTGTGATCGTCACACGAAGCTAGCCATTTCGGCCTCTAATTCTTGAAGACGAGCCTGACATTTAGCCGCTTCTTTTGCTTTCTCTGTTGCCTCAGCTTTGTGGTGTTTAAGGGAGGATTTAGCTTCATCAATGCTTGACTCTAATTCCCCTGATCGCACTGAGAAAGCGACTACTAAATCATCTAGGGCTGCTTGTCGTGCTTAAGACTCACGAGCCAAAATCTCGCATTTCGTATCCATGAGTCTCTGAATGTTGCCTATTGTCAGATCTTGGTAGGATTTGATAGGCTCCTCGAGCGCATCCAAGATGTGTTCCAAGAAGTTGACTCTTTCAAGATCGCCAATATTTTGGATGGCTTCAATGACGAAAGAGGTAGTTCTCCTTACTAACTCGTAAGAGTGTCCTTTCTCCAAGACCATCTGAACAAGAGTTCTTAAAAAGGTATAGAAAGCACTTCTATAAGTCTCGACGATGATATTTGTCATCGCCGATATGCCAGGAGTCGCCCCTTCAGCCCGAATCCCTTCTTCTGTAGAAGTTCGAGGAATCACGAATTGTGCACCTAAGATTTTGGTTTAGGTATTCTCGAAGAGCTTCCCTCTACAATCTGAGTCCCTATGTGCAGAGGGGCCATGGTGGAGCTGAAGCTGAAAGTTATAGATACCAACGGGGCTATAGCAATGGTCCCACGTGACACTCTGCGATAAAAAAGAACAATCATTATATATCCACGGAGCAATGGTGAATAAAGTTAGAAATTTACCTGAGTCTGGCTGCACATATGGAGTCTCACGAGGCATAGTGTCTCACTCCGTAATGAGCCTCGTCATTGTATTCTTAGATACGACCGCGTGGCTACTCCCATCTTCAGAACCACCTGACATAAATTTAGCTTGGTCACTTGGGGCTGCAACCTCTGACCCCTCTGTTTCTAAAATATGTTCAGCTGGGGTCTAGATCACCTTAGCACCAATTTAGGGTTTTTATCACCCTCAACATGTTCTAGACCTTTAGCCAGGTATTTATCACCTTCTTTGTCATCATGAGGGCTCTCATCACCCTCGATATCAACATCCTCCTCCCTGTCATCATTAGGGATCTCATCGCCCTCGATGTCGATGTCTCCTTCGATGTCAAAATCTTCATCCTTGCCTTCATTATTACCTGGGCCTTCGTCGCCTTCGACTTCAACATTAGAGTCTTTACCGCTTGGTAATTCCTTGAAGCTCTGATTAGCATCACTAGGGCTTTGATCACTATCATCCTAGGGACCGCCACCCTTAACAATAACTTGATCCTTCTTGGCCACCAAATACTGGGCCAATACTTGAGTAGAAGTTTCATTCTGGCCAGGATCAGAAGCGACGTCAATCGGATTCTTCTCGATTGGATCAACACTAATATCGTAATCTAGCAGAGCTTCTATCATCCTCTCATCTTGAGAAGGTGCTTCGCTCTGGATAAGAGTTGCAGGAGTCTGAGGTACAAAAGATGCTAGAATTTCAGGAGGCACTACCTCCTTCTCACCACGATCCGAGGTTATTCCGAATGGAAGCATTACTCCTTGGGGGGTGGTAGTTCTCAAAGCTAGATGAATTATTGAATCTGTATCAGTCACGGAAGGAACATCTACCAAAACAGCTGGGGTTGGCTTACTAGTTGACGGTGTTGTCAAGCCAGCTGCAGCAAATGGTGCCAATGTCGCTGTAGACAGAGGGACAGTGAACCCTACGATTGATGGCTCTGAAACCGCAATACTAAGAGTATTTGCTATATTAGCTGGAGCTAGAGCACTGATAGTTGGAGGTTCTGGAGATGAAGATATATTAATACAAATTGCCACAGGATCAATATCAAGTAACTCTTGTTGAATAGAAAGAGTAAAGACATCACCTTAAGAAACACCTCCAGACGACATTGGCTTTGTCTCTTGGCCAAAAGATTCTTCCAAGAAAGATGCAGGAGAAACTACAATCTTCCTACCCAGGCTTTTCTGGCCAATAGCATCCATTTGGCCGAATGCTTGAATAATGGCTGAGGAGACGCTGCAACCGTCTCGGTGAGAGCAGACAGTTGAGGTTGCACTTCTTCAGGAGCATGTAGTTCTTTGCTTGTCTCCTCTTCAACCCCTATAGTCTTTCTTCTGAACAGGGATGGAGATGATCCCTTGAGTGAAGTAGTTATGCCGGGTGATGACCAGATTCTATTTGTCTTGTCTAGAGTCTAGTCCTAACTCTGGGCTTATCGACTGCGGTTGTCTCTTTCGTTTTTTTCTTCCCCGCAACAGGAGAAGGAGGAATATATTGGGCTGACTAGGTGGAAGCTCCAACCTTTTGCCTCTTCGTAGCCTTCTTGGTAGGAGATTTTTCTCTATGTTTCCAAATAAGTCCACTCAATGGATCCTGAACTTCATCAATGGAACCCATATGCACAGTTTCTAAAGGGTCCTTTGTCAGGACATTCTCATCCGCTTCATTTAAGTTGATGGTAGCCACGTCTCCATCAAACGCCTTTTGCGTTCCAACAAAACTATCATTCATTGAATAACCTTCAAAGAAGGTATTGGCAGAAGTATAAAAACGTGCAAAAGAACCTAATATGTGCGGGCCGTCCTCAACTGTTACAGAAGGCATGGTGAATAGAGCCCGTATACCTCTTGTACTGTAATATCTCCATCTACGGGCGCCATCAATTAAATGTCCGAAGGCTTTAAGACATATCGTCGCATTCTTGACATACAGTTGGTCATAGCCAAATTGACGAGCAAAGTAACTCGACAAGTAAGGCTCCAAATAACAATTGTTCTCAAATTGGTATACCAAATGAGAAGGCCTGATTGTCTTCAACCAATAAAAAGCCTCATGAGGAGGACAAGAATCGATGGGCTCTAAATCTTGCATGGGAGCCGAAAAGTTTTTATATCCTAGCGGAGGAGGGGTGCAGAAAAATTTCCAGTATACGCCCCTATTTAGTACCTTTCTACAGTCAAATAAAGACATAACCTTCCATTTGGCTTTGGTAAATCTTTGGATGAAGCTGGCTGCCAAGGCTCCCCCAACTGCAAGGTCAGGATCCATCAATAATGGGTGATACAGTAATAACCAGCCAAACAGATATGTGTATGACATCTCGGTACGAGGGTATTTTTTCTGATTGTTGGGCTCTTCCATTAAACTATCGGTGAAACTTCGGAGTCCCGCGTTCAACCGACTGGTCATAGATAAGAGGATATCCATTTTGAATCCGAAGACAAAACATACTGCTATAAAAAGCACGCTGTGATGGATTCGGCCAACAACACTAGCACCTGGGACGACAAACTATCGTAACCATAGAGAAAGAAAGCCTGCTAAAGTGGCTTCTGAAGATAATTCAATGCCACTCTGCTTTATATAACTCTCCAGAATTGACATCATAACCATTCCAGGGTTTGGCTAACTCTGTATCAATACAGCTAGTCTCCTCTCTCAGCTAAGAAATAGCTTGAGCATCAAGTGGCTCAAGAGAGCGAGGCATACATTTAGACTGATCTTGCACTTTAAGGTCTGTGTCATGACCAAAAAAGAGGTATAACAACTATTTAGATACATATCATGTGGCATCGCTTTTGTACAAATGCATGCAGGTGGTAAAGTGACACAATAATTCATTGAAAACTGCTACTATTCGAGGGTTCACTTCAGCCAGGGCCTCTAACTCATACTCTATTGGTACATACTCTTCATAAGGGTTATCTTCCATTAGTAAATGTGAACAAAATTTCATTTCACGGAGAGAAAAACCTAATTCTCCATCAGGAGTAACAAAGGTACCAGTCCTACTATTGTACCTTTCTGCTAAAGCCAGAAATATGTTAGGGATATTTTGGATCCCACAAGAGGTAGTCAGAATGGCTTTGTAGAGTCCCAGTTCTGTAACCTCTCATAAAAGTTGTTTAAAGTCCACACAAAAGCGGTTCCGGTGGACAGTCTTCGGATGTATTAGGCCAGTTAGTCTCATGGTAGTGTTGCAAAGGTATTCTCCTTCAGATACAGCATATATGTTAGCAAAGATGGGTATTCTGACGGGTAGCATCATGGCTGCGTCGTCCGAGGGTTTGCAACTTGGTCTTAGACCCCTTAAATGGGTGCTATATTGATCGAAACGGTAGAGGAATATATCTCTGTCATGGTCGCCATGCCTATGACATATTCTCCTAACCATAACTTCTTGGGCAGGAGTCAAGTCCCAAGACATTTTTCTTAGATAGCTAGCACGGGCGTATCGAGATAAAGATAGATTCCTTATCATTTCAGGCAGGTACACCAATGTATCTCCTCTTACGAAAGCTCGATGGTCTTTCTTTGACTTGGGCTGGGAGTCTGCAGCTATAGCTTCTCCAAAAAGGAACGTCAGTTTCTTATAAGGATTTACGCCCTCAGATAGGAAGGGAGTGCCATTTATTAGGCACATCAGAGTTCTATACTCTTGATTCTCCAGTGCAGTCGCCTGAGAGTTGGTTCAGTATATTGTGGGAACTTGACATAAGAAAGGACTTCTTGATACTCCGACACCGAAAGGCAGAAGCAAATTCCTCAGCATAAGGGTCTTCCCTCAGGTCAACTGAAAAGAAACTCAGAGTTAGTCTTAAAAAACTTGTTTTTCTTAAAGAAGCACCTAGCACCAATCATGGATGGCACAGGATATGAAGAAGAATATTCAATTAACGCATGCAGAGTAATAGTTCTCAAATAACATAATGCATTAGCTAGTTAGCACATGATTTGCGTATAATAGTGGATGGCACATCATGCTTAAGACATGGCAAATGGCCCAGGGCATCATTATTTGTGATTGAGTTTAGCCAATACTCTGAAAGAGATGGCATATGCCATCAGATGGCGCAAAGCATCGACTAACACTCTAAAAGAGGTGGCGCATGATGCAGATGGCATAAAATATCGACCAACACTCTCAAAAAGGCGATCAATATTGGCCTTTGATCGCGCTACACGTGAATGGCACGAGCGTTCAGATCTTCTTCTCCGATCAGTTTTTCTCACCTTCAAGAGCGGGGTTCGTCTCCTCGGCTCTTGTCGATGGCATGACGTGCTACGACACCATCAATAGCAGCCCACGCGAAGTGGTTCTGGCCACTTTTTCCTTTTCTTAGCTATGGTTCTCTTTGGGGCCATTTCGATCGATCAGAAGCTTTGAGAATTTGAAGAGCTCGGGAAGAAAAAAATTCAATTAAAGTGGTTTTTCTCTCTCTAATCGGCTATTTATAGCCTAAAGCTATTTATAACAGTCGCACAATCCGTGCCCAAAACTCGAAGACTGTTACGATTCTGCCATGTGCCAAGAAATGCTTCTTATTCGAAGTATTTCAAATTCTGAAGCTTTTCAAATTTGAAAACTTTGAAGGGGGTCTTGTAGAAGCCTAAAAAAGCATGAACATTATCATGTACTACTCATAATTGGCGGCAGCACTTAAATAATCAAATTGTGCCAGACAGTAGATGGCGCGTGACATCAATTGGCGCTGGCATCAGATGGCACCGGTCGACATGTGGCAAGCTTCCTCGAGAAGCTAAAATAGTTTTTATTATGACTGACAGCATATCAGTCGAGGGAAATTTGTTTGAATCTTGAGCACACGACGCTCAAGGAGATTATGTCAGATATGTCAGATTTGTCATAATGATCAAACAGTTATCTCGTGCTATTTGCAGTTGGCGCTAGATAATCATTCAGAAAGGCAGTAGAACATCAATTAGCGCCTGGCACCACCAAACGATTGGCGCTATTCAATCAAATCATCCAGAAGCAGTTAGATAATGTGGTGCACATGCCACTAATCTTGAAGAACGTATGCGTGACACTGTCCACGACCAACCGCATCTTTATTACAGAATGCCATGCGTCCAAGCAGTTAAACCAACCGTTCGTGCGATTGGGTGAATGGTGTGCCAATTGCAGTGTACGCCAATCAGGATAACTACTTAACATGTATCTCTAAACTCTATAAATAGAGCTTAAATCACTTCATAAGCATCACTAATGATCATAATCTTCTGGACACTTGCTGCAGCACTCTCTAAAGGCTTTCTTCTTCGACATCGTATCGTCCAAAGGATAAAGTGATCATCTTCTGATTAGATTTCTACAGTTGTACTTTCCAAAAATTAATTTGTACTCTTGTACACTCTTTTCAGTTTGAAATCAAACACTTTTGTTATTTGTTTGCAAAAACAAAAGTGTTTGATTACAAACTGAGAAAAGTGTGTACAAGTATACAAGTTAATTTCTAGGGAAGTACAACTGTAGGAATATGATCAGAAGATGATCACTTTATCTCTTGGATGATGCGATGTCGAAGAAGAAAGCCTTTGGAGAGTGCTGCACCAAGTGCTCTTGAGATTATGATCATTAGTGATGCTTGTGAAGTGATTTGAAATATTATTTATAGAGTTTAGAGATAATTGTTACGTAGTTATCCTGATTGGCACACACTGCAATTGGCGCACCATTCACCTAGTCGTGCGAACGGTTGGTTTAATTGCTTGGATGCGTAGCATTCTGTGATGGAGATATGCTTAGTCATGGGCAGTATCATGTGCACGTTCTTCGAGATTAGTGGCATGTGCACCATGTCATCTAATTGCTTCTGGATGATTTGATCGAATAGTGCCAACTGTTGGGTGGTGCCATGCGCTAATTGCTATTTTAGTACCTTTCTGAGTGATTAGCTAGCACCAACTACAAATGGTGCGAGACAGCTATTTGCCATTGATTGTCAGAGAACAGAACAGTTTTATAGGAGGACTGAACTTTAACTCACAATTACAAACTCGCTTGTACAAAAGAGAGCCAAGGAACAAAACCTAGAAAAGCAATCTATGTACAATTGTTTAATTTAGATTCTGGGGAGGGGTGACGGTAGAGGCTCGGGAAAGTGCTATCAACTCTGCCTTACTCCTTGGACGATCGAACGCAACCTCGGCTCCGGTGAAGAAATGCTTTCTCTATGTATGAGTGTGTCTCTGTGTCTGTGTATGCAAGGGAATAGCACATTGCTATTTATAGGAATTCATGAGTAATAGGGTGTACAGCCACGTGGCTTATTTTGGGCCACATCCTTGTAACTGTGCCTCGAGAAGTGGGCAGCTGGGGATTGGTTAAGATTGATCATGATCTGCTTGTTGCACTAAATCTGAACTGTCAAGACTTGGGTAATTTCTGCTACGTGTCTTAACTGCTACTCTGTGGTGAGCCGCATGAATGATGCATCCTGGCTGAGCTGCATGAAGGACTGTCCCATAGTCGAGCCGCATGAAGGATATATCCTGGCTGAGCCGCATGAAGGACTGTCCCATAGCCGAGCCGCATGAAGAGTGTCTCATGACCGGGCCACATGAAGGTTGTCTCATAACTGAGCCGCATGAAGGACGTCACATAACTGAGCCGCATGAGAGTTGTCTCATGATCGAGCTGCATGAGAGTGGCCTCATGACCGAGCCGCATGAGAGTGGTCTCATGACTGAGCTGCATGAGAGTGGTCTTATGACTGAGCCGCATGAAGGTCGCATAGGCGATCTGCATAAAGAATCTTCTTTAGAATTTGTGAACTGTGCTAGATATCATGATGATTTTCTCGTCTTTTTAGGAGCATGTCACATCTTGTCTTTATGTCAGAGCCATCATCTCTGTCAGAGCTGTCGCCTTTATGTCAGAGCAATTATGGCCAGTTGCTTAGGCTGATTTCAAACCGCATAAGGTTCCCCCTTTGCTTTTGGGCCGTATGAAGCTTTCTGGATTTTGAGCCGCATGAAGCTTCTCTAGATGTTTTGAGCCGCATAAAATCCTCATGGGCCGCATGGAGCTTTCTGGGTTTTGAGCCGCATGAGACTCCATGTTGATTTCGAGCAGCATAGAGAATTCCCTTCTTTTCTTGCGCTTGTAAAGGATCACATCTCGCAAGTCAAGGTCATCTCGATCAACCTTTGCACTCGCTTTGTGGGTCCTGATATCCCGAGCACACGAGTGCGTAGGTATCCAGTTTGCTCCCTGATGCAGGACTAGTAAAAGCACTTGCCTTCGATCTTTATTAGGAGACTCTTGAGAATTACCCTGTCTGTTTGTCGCCGGAGGCTGGACACGGGCGGTTCTGTACAACTTTCCATCAGAGGCCCGCTTAACAGTTAGCGGGATGCTCTGATGGTCAGAGGTTGGGACAGCTGACTGAGCTCGACGAGCCCGTACTGCCCTAGACTTCTTCGACTTAGCACCCGAAGGTGTGTAGTAGGAAGAGTCTAAGTTGGAGAACCACTCTGTCCGTTTGTCGCCGGGGGCTAGATAAGGGCTGTTTTATACAACTTTCCATCAGAGGCCCGCTTAACAGTTAGCAGGATGCTCTGATGGTCAGAGGTTAGGACAGTTGACTGAGCTCGACGAGCCCGCACTACCCTAGATTTCTTCGACTTAGCACCCGAAGGTGCGTAGTTGGAAGAGTCCAAGTTGGAAGGAGGGAAGAGAAGTTGGTGCCCTTTTCAAAGGAGGCAAGTGGGCTCTATTTATAGAATGGAGTGAGCCCTTTCTTCTTCTCCTTTCCGATGTGGGACTAAAAGAAATATTTTCCATGCTTCTACAAGACCACCTTCAAAGTTTTCAAATTGCGAATTTGGAATACTTTGAATAAGAAGCATGGAAAGTAGAGTTATTTTGGTGTGACAATCCTATCATAGGTAGCATGGACGTGATATGTTTGCGTACTTTTGCTGCAGATTTTGTGTGGACTTATCATCCTTGGCATACCTTGGTTTTAGGTACGGATAATAAGTTGAGAGCGGGAACCATCATATTTACTCAGAGGTGGTAAGAACATGGTAAATATGGGGTTGATGGTAATGAGGACGTGGTAGGAGTGGACTCAGTTGAGGATACATAGAACAACTCAGAGGTAATATGGACGTAGAAGTTCTACGTAATGGGTAATGAATGCCACGGAACAACTGGGTTCCAGAAACATATGATTGTAAAAAAAGGGGTACATGTACTAGAGGACCTAATACAGCATTTGTGGTCAACAATGGACATTTGTGGACCTATTATCCTTTTTGTGTACTGGCGGTACGAGTACGGATAATAAGTGGAGAGAAAACCAACATATTTACTCAGAGGTAATGAGGACGTGGTAAATATGGGTCTAAAGTAGAGCATTCCTACTCAGAGGTAATGAGGACATGGTAGGAGTGGGCCTAATAAGGATACACAGAACAACTCAGAGGTGCTATCAACGTGGAAGTTCTATGTATTGGGTGGTTTGTTTGTGATGGACGAAAAAAACAACTCAGAGGTAATATGGACGTGGTTGTTTTTCCCGTTGGGGAATTTTGTGGACCTATTACCCTTTTTGTGCACTGGTAGTATGAGTATTAGATTCGAATGATATTTTGTGGATTTACTACTCATTGGTACACCGGTTGTGCGAGTAATAGATTAGGATAATTTTTATGGACTTATTACCATTTTTGTGTACTGGCGATACGAGTACTGATAATAAATGGAGAGAAAACCAACATATTTACTCAGAGGTAATGAGGACGTGGTAAATATGGGTCAAAACAAAGCCTTCCTACTCAGAGGTAGTGAGGGTATGGTAGGAGTAGGCCAAATGGGGATACACAGAACAACTCAGAGGTGTTATCAACGTGAAAGTTCTATATATTGGGTGATTTGTTTGTGATGGACGGAAAAACAACTCAGAGGTAATATGGACATGGTTATTTTTTTCGTTGGAGAATTTTGTGGACCTATTGCCCTTTTGTGCATATAGAAATGTGAGAAAATAGATTCGAATAATATTTTGTGGACCTACTACTCTTTGGTACACCGATAGTACGAGTAATAGATTAGGATAACTTTCATGGACCTATTACCCTTCTGCGCACTAGTGGTGCGGATAATAGATTAGGATAACTTTCATGGACCTATTATCCTTCTGCGTACTGGTGGTGCGGGTAATAGATTAGGATAAGTTTTGTGGAACTATCACCCTTCTGCGTACTGGTGGTGCGGGTAATAGATTTGAAGGAGATTCCGGTGGAAAAAAGCATTTAGGGTAAAAGTTCAGAGGTATGATCATATATGACTTGCTGCCCAGGAGATGCGATATGAATCCACTCGGAGCGGTCAGAGGGTAAACTCAGCGGTACCTGAGGGTACATAACTCAAAAATCTGGGAGATTTAGGGTTAGAGTGTAGGTTCAGCGGTACCAGAGGGTACATAACTCATAATCTGAGAGATAGTTGGAAGATATTGTTTAGTCATAATTTTTTTGAGGAACTTATCGTTGTTATTGTTGTTGGTATTAGGACGTTTGCTCTTATCCTCTCCATCTGAGATATACAACCCCAGTTGGCGAGCCTTCTTCAATTATGCTTCTGTGCTAGTAGCGCTGATGATGAAGGCCTTCCAGTCTTTAAATTGATCTTCGCCCATCCAGAGGCTGATTGTGGAGAGCAGCCTCTTTTGGCAGATCTTAATTAAAGAAGAGTCCTGGTTACCGGAGGGCAATTTTATCGCGGTTTGACGAAACCGCTCAATGTAGTTCCTCGTCAGCTCTTTTTCTCCTTGGACAACGTCCATGAGGGTTGACATTATCACATCTTGTCCCACCTCGTAGAACCTTTCTAGGAACATATATTTAAAGCCGACAAAGGAATGGATGCAGTTATCCGGCAAGTTATGGTACCAATCAAATATGACCCCTCTAATGCCCCAATGAACAATCTCGTGAGGATGGCGTCGTCATGCTGCAGATGGTCTGTTTTGACTTCGAAGTAGGTCATGTACCGGCTTGCAGAGGTCTTCCCGTTATATTGATTGATATTGAATGGCTTGTATCATGGAGGGAAGGGGACATCTCTCCATGCAGCGGGATACAGCTGTCGTATCCTGAGGTCTTGAGAGTTTTCTCGGGCATGAAACATTACATGGAGCTCTTGGACCTCTCTTCTTGCCTCCTTAGCCTTTTCTGCAGCAGTGGGAGCCGATACTCCAGGTAGATTGTCGCCCGGGGTTGGTGCGGTCGTGTTTGAATCCGTATTGGCGGCGGGACCCAAGCTTGTTTGACCAGTTGTCCTTGCTTGTAGAGCCGGTAGGGCCGTCTTGATCTCGTCCATCGACTTAACCAAGGTATAAAGTATGGCCTCGAGAGTGTCGAGGCATTGCCGATCACTGGAACCGTCTTGATCATTCTCAGTCATGAATACTGTCTTCACGTGAGGAGAGGTGGAAGGCACTGTAGAAGATGTGCCCTTCGAGTCATACCCTTGCACAGAGAAGTCATCGGGGTATATGGAAATGTTCTCCTCTGGTTCGGACTCGGAGGATGTGCCACCCCCTGCATAGAAGGTTACCCCGTCTTGGTATTTATGGACGTCTTTAGGGACGTCAGACTCCGTTGTATCTGCTGGAGGGATTGTTTCCTAAGTTCATCTTCTTGGAACACCGGATTTTTGTGGATGTTTCGAGGAGCGCCACCCCTAGCTCCAACTACCCCCAGGGATGCAGATAACGAATCTCCAAGTGATGATGCTTTCTTCTTTGAGCGGGTAACTTGATAAACCCCCTCTGTGACGGCTGTGGACAACCCCCTAGATGAGAGTTTCTTGGCCGTGCTGGTTGAGATCATCGGGCTAGAGGTATTTATTTGCTTCCCTCCTTTGCCGATAGGGACCTTTCGGGCAGAGTTATAGGAGGCAAAAGGAAGTGCCTCGTCTCCCGAGCTTTGTTCTAGGACCGGTCCTCGCTGCTGCAGTCGTTGGAAGACGGACTGTCGGTCCTCTTGTACTGCTGTCTTGTTGCAGCAGTAGTTGACAATGACTTGAGTACAGTAATATCCCTGGAAGGACTCTTTGCACACCAAGGTTTCTTCTCTTTCCTTGCGCTTGTGAAGAATCATATCTCGCAAGTCAAGTACATCTTTTTCAACCTTTACACTCATGTTGTGGGCCCGGGAATCCCGACCATACGAGTGCATTGGTATCATGTTTGCTTCCTGATGCGGGGCTGGTAAAAGCACTTATCCTCGATCATTATTGGAAGACTCTTGGGAACCATCCTGTCCGTTTGCCGTCGGGGGCTGGACACGGGCGGTTCTGTACAACTTTCCATCAGAAGCCCGCATAACAGTTAGTGGGACTCTCTGATGGTCAGAGGTTGGGACAGCTGACTGAGCTCGACGAGCCCGTGCTGTCCTAGACTTCTTCGTTCTAGCACCCGAGGGTACGTAGTAGGAAGAGTCCAAACTGTGTCGCATAGAATCTGGTACATTCTTATTAGAGCTTTTGATGTTAGGACCGCATAAGAGGCGGTCGAAGACTGAACCCGAGCCATATAGGGCAGATGGCCGGCGGCTGGGATTGGATGCTGCATAGGTCATCTTCCTGCGGCTAGGGTTGGTGGCCGCATAGGCATCTTGCATGCGGCTGGGATTGGTGGCCGCATGAGCCTTCTGCATGCAGTGGGGATTGGTGGCCGCATGAACCTTCTGTATGCAGTTGGGATTGGTGGCCGCATGAACCTTCTGCATGTGCCTGGGATTGGTGGCCGTATGAGCCTTCTGCATGCGGCTGGCACCCTTATGCGACTTCTTTCTGGACCGCATAGAGTTTCCATTTGCTTCCGTAAGTCCAGCATCGTAGTGTTTTCCTTTGCCGGACTTGGAGACAACAGGGTCCTCTGCGGCCTGATGTGGGGCCGCATGTGAGTCTTCTTCGCCGTCTTGGACAGCAGAGAACACTTCTTCCAGAGCTTGGGAAAGGGCAACGGTTTTGGACCTCCACTCCCTGCGGGCCTTCTTTGGCCGGCTCGCTTCTGGATGGGGCTAGCGCTCCCCTCGGAGAGCATCTCTTCAAACACTTGCTGGTCGAAGCGAACAACCAGCATCTGTTGCATGGAGCCGAGTTTAGCTACGTCCGATTGCGTCACCAACTCCCCAACAGAGTCGTCATCGTGTTTGCCATTGATTGTCAGAGAACAGAACAGTTTTATAGGAGGACTGAACTTTAACACAATTACAAACTCGCTTGTACAAAAGAGAGCCTAGGAATAAAACCTAGGAAAAGCAATCTAAGTACAATTATTTAATTTGGATTCTGCGGGGTGACAGTAGAGGCTCGGGAAAGTGCTATCAACTCTGCCTTATTCCTTGGACGATCGAATGCAACCTCGGCTCCGTTGAAGAAATGCTCTCTCTATGTATGAGTGTGTCTCTGTGTCTGTGTATGAAAGCGAATAATACCTTGCTATTTATAGGAATTCATGAGTAATGGGGTGTACAGCCACGTGGCTAATTTTGGGCTATATCCTTGTAACTGTGTCTCGAGAAATGGGCAGCTGGGGATTGGTTAAGATTGATCATGATCTGCTTGTTACACTAAATCCAAACTGTCAAGACTTGGTCAATTTTTGCCATGTGTCTCAACTGCTACTCTGTGGCGAGCTGCATGAATGATGCATCCTAGCTGAGCCGCATGAAGGACTGTCCCATAGTTGAGCCACATGAAGGATGTATCCTGGCTAAGCCGCATGAAGGACTGTCCCATAGTCGAGTCGCATGAAGAGTGTCTCATGACCGGGCCGCATGAAGGTTGTCCCATAACCGAGCCGTATGAAGGGCATCTTATAACTGAGCCGCATGAGAGTTGTCTCATGACCGAGCCTTATGAGAGTGGCCTCATGACCGAGCCTTATGGGAGTGGTCTCATGACTGAGCCGCATGAGAGTGGTCTCATGACTGAGCCGCATGAAGGTCGCATAGGCGGTCCGCATAAAGAATCTTCTTTGGAATTTGTGAAATGTGCCAGATATTATAAAGATTTTCTCGTCTTTTTAGGAGCATGTCACGTCTTGTCTTTATGTCAGAGCCATCATCTCTGTCAGAGTTGTCGCCTTTATGTCAGATTAATTATGGCCAGTTGCTTAGGCTGATTTCGAACCGCATAAGGTTCCCCCTTTGCTTTTGGGCCGCATGAAGCTTTATGGGTTTTGAGCCACATGAAGCTTCTCTGAATTTTTTGAGCCGCATAAAATCCTCATGGGCTGCATGGAGCTTTCTGGGTTTTGAGCCGCATGAGACTCCATGTTGATTTTGAGTCACATAGAGAATCTCTTTCTTTTCTTGCGCTTGTGAAGGATCACATCTCGCAAGTCAAGGACATCTCGATCAACCTTTGCACTCGCTTTGTGGGCCCTGGTTTCCCGAGCACACGAGTGCGTAGGTATCCTGTTTGCTTCCTGATGTGGGGCTAGTAAAAGCACTTGCCCTCGATCTTTGTTGGGGACTCTTGAGAACTACCCTGTCTGTTTGCCGCCGGGGTCTGGACACGGGCGGTTCTGTACAACTTTCTATCAGAGGCCCGCTTAACAGTTAGCGGGACGCTCTGATGGTCAGAGGTTGGGACAGCTGACTGAGCTCGACGAGCCCGCACTGCCCTAGACTTCTTCGAATTAGCACCCGAAGGTGCGTAGTAGGAAGAGTCCAAGTTGGAGAACCACCCTGTCCGTTTGCCGCCGGGGGCTAGACACGGGCGATTTTGTACAACTTTCCATCAGAGGCCCGCTTAACAGTTAGCGGGACGCTCTGATGGTCAGAGGTTGGGATAGTTGGCTGAGCTCGACGAGCCCGTACTGCCCTAGACTTCTTCGACTTAGCACCCGAAGGTGCGTAGGAGGAAGAGTCCAAGTTGGAAGGAGGGAAGAGAAGTTGGTGTCCTTTTCAAAAGAGGCAAGGGGCTCTATTTATAGAATGGAGTGAGCCCCTTCTTCTTCTCCTTTCCGATGTGGGACTAAAAGCAATATTTTCCATGCTTCTACAAAAGCTGTTTGATCATTATGACAAATCTGACATATCGACATAATCTTCTCGAGCACCGTGCACTCGGGATTCAAACAAAATTTTCTCGACTGACGCTGTCAGTCATGATGAAAACTGTTTTAGCTTCTCGAGGAAGCTTGCCACATGTCGGCCAGCGCTATCTGATGCTAGCGACAATTGATGTCACGTACCATCTGCTATCTGGCATCATTTGATTATTTGAGTGCTGGTGTCACTACCACATTTCTAGTTTGAGGGTATTTTTGTCATTTCTGGGGTTATTTGAATTTATTATAATTTATTTGAATTTATGGGAGTTTTTAGAATTTATTTTGGAATTATTTGAATGATGGTTGACTAGGTTGACTTTGACTAGCAATGACCTTGGTAGACTAACCTAGGAGCTAAACCTAGTTGAGTTTGGACTTGGTTAGGTCATGCAACCCTTGTTAGACTAGAGTTGACCTATGGTTTAGTCATTTAACTCAAGTTAGAATAATTAAGTCATAAGCCATGACTTATGGTTGAACCATTAATCAATAACTTGGCACATAGGAGCCCAAAGCCCAACCCACTAGAAAACCCTAACCCTAATCGAAGTTGGCCGGCCACCACACCTAACCTAGGGATTTCCACCTATAAATATCCTCTTCCATTAGGTTAAGCCTCTTTAGGAAAGAACAAGTTTTAGTAAGAGGTGAGTCTCCATCTTCATAAATTCCTAAAAAATCTATTTTAACTCCCTTTTAATCCAAACAAATTGCAATAGGTTCTAATTAGTGTTTTCTTGCTGTTGGTATTTGTTAATCTAAGTTTCATAGCAATTTGGAGAAGTTGGGTGGCTTTTGAGGATCCCCTTTTGAGAAGCTTTTGTGTTGAAGAACACACATAGGTATATTTCTATTCCACCATTAAAACTAGGTTTTCTTTACATAAATACCTAGCCCTAGGTGTCCTGGTCCTGTAGGAATAGGGTTTGTGAATTTTCGTGTCCTGTACGTATCCGTATCGGACACGTATCAGTGATGTGCGCAGGTGTTCGATGAAATGCCCTAAAGGGCATTTCGATTTGTTTTTGTGTAAGTGTTTGAATGGAAAATTGTATTTTCGTGTTGCTTACATGTTCCTGTTGGTTTGGTATCGATTTGGTGTCGTGTCGAGCTATTTTGGGAGACGTGCACACGCGGGTGGACACGCGCGCACGGGCTGTGCGTTTCCCCTGCTACTCGGGCCCCCTGTAGGACACGACACGGGTTCTTTTGATACGAAATTTGGTGGACACGAGGGGGCAAGCACTGACATCATGCCCCTAAAGTTTTGTTGGATCTTGTGTAGTGGTTAGGAAGAAATCCGTCGTGTACTGGGTTTGCACAGACACGCACACAGTCTATTTTAGGCCACTGACACAGCTTGTTAAGTCAGGACACGATACACTAGGACCTAATACAGGGTGACATACACCTAGCTGGACACTAGGCGAACCACCCTGCACGAGGACACGACCCCATTCGTGTCGTGTCGAGTACACGACACGCGTGCACACATGTACGAGCCTGTGCACACTATACTGTGTCTGTGTGTGCTATTTTAGGTTCATTTTGTATTGGACACGTCGTGTCACATCGTGGTGGACATGAGACACTTCCTGTGACACCTATAGTATTTTCATTACCAACCAATGAATTGGCAATTTAGTTTGATTTATGAATCAATTTTCATTTTCCCCTAAGTTCCTGATACATGTGGTATTCGCTGATTTTTCCAGTTTTCAAATCTGGAGTTTGGCACCCATTTTAGTTGGTTTAAATGCTGTTAATTGCAAGTTTTATATCCTAATATTGTTCTCCTATAAGTAATTTACATGTATGCTATTTTTGGGTTGGAATTGTGGTGATTTGGTTTCGAAATCGAATGAGAAAGAGTTGGACTGGTTTTTCAAGAAGTCTGAAATAGGTTCCTGAGATTGCATTGATGTTTTGAACTCAAATCTGAGTTCATATGTAACCTGAGATAATGTGGGTTAATTGAATTGATTTCCCTTTCTTTTTACTGTGATTAAGTTGATAATCAGTCACATGCTAAACCTGAGAATACACTGACACTTTGCCTCACACACAAAATCAGAGATTGAGAGTTGCCCTTGGCATTCACTGTCACATCTGAATTTCAGTTCCTGAGAACTGTCAGGAGCTCTCATTGACACTGTCATTTGGGTTCCTTCCTATTTACTGAAAACTGAAATGGGATTCCCTTCTATATTTCCTGAACTGAAACACTCTTCACACACCATTACACACACACACAAATCATGATATACACACACAGGTTCATCACACACGCACCCTCTTATTCCCCTCACAGTTCACTCATATGTTCACACATAACTCACACACACACACACACTCAATTTCTGTCACACACAGGTTTTCCCTCATGACACACACACACACTTGATCACATTCCTTTTCCTATTCTCAATATATATATATATATATATATATATATATATATATATATATATATATATATATATATATGTGTGAAGGTATATATATATATATATATATATATATATATATATATATATATATATATATATATATATATATATATATATATATGAAATTTGAGATGTATATATATTTCCTATATATTATATAATGTGTGATGTTAGTGTAGTCTAGTATAGTAGTGTATTGACCAATATGGACTAGTTAGACCTAGAATGACTTGTTTGACCTAGTTTGGCCTTGTTGGACCTAGTTTGACCATAGTTGACCTAGTTTGACTTCTAGGGTTGACCAGAGTTGACCAAGAGTTGACTTTGGCCTAGATTGACCTAGATTCATGTAGAGTGCATTGTAGTGCTTCATTTTACCATTCTGGACTTGTTGTGACTTGTGCTGTTCTAAATAGGAGCTAGACACCACTCCTCGGACGGTACTTTCATCTTGGACACTCAGATACCAGGCGAGTACATTCTCTGATCATTTCATATCCTGCTTAGAATTATTTTCCTACTTTAAATTACTTTACTTGATACTGTCACGTTGGTCACACGGATTAGTACTATATGGATCTCTTCTTGAGATGTTATCCCCTCAGGGAGCATCATATACTACATGTTCTGTGCGTTTTACTTACATGGTGTATCACTATGCTTCACGGTTCATTGATCACTTGTGAAATGTACTCTCATGATCACAGAGTATTCCTTGAATCACCCCATTCATGGGCATTCCCAGAATCACCCATTTTTGGGCTATCCATGTATCACCTCTTGTGGGCCTTTGCATGGAATCATAACATAACCTGGCTGGATCCTTGTGTATTGATTGGGGGTACGGGAGAGTAGAAGTAAACATATGAATAATATCCAAGTAGTGTAGTTCCTAGAATCACTCCATAGTATAGTTCCCAGAATCTCCTATGCCATTCACGTGTTTATATTGTACTCTGACTCACTAGCCACTGATAGTTCTCTATTTACAGTATATATTTCCATTACAGCTTTCTCTGTTTACATCATGTACTTTCTTTCAGTTCTTGTATCTTACTTTACTGCATGATTATATTTTCTAACCTGCTATGAACTGTTAAGATGTATTGTGCTCGCTCTTGTCCTGACTGGACCTGTTGAAAATATTACAGATGACGAGGAGGAGGCCGGTGTGGATACCTATTACGGTGCTAGCTTAGATGAGATATTGGACCTGGACCAGCAGCAGGTCCCACTAGCAGTGGATGACACACCTCTAGACTAGCATGTTTTCATTTACAGTACTCTATGGATGATTGTATATATTTGATACTGGGATATGTATTATCTTAGACACTTAGACATCTCTGTTGTACTTGGGATTTCCTTTCTTTTCAGCAGTATTATCTATCTATCTTCTATCTTATCATCTGCCTTAGTTGTGATTGAGTTTACTTTCTGCTATGTCACCCCCATTCGGGGAGTATAAACTGTTTAGCTTTATATTGTTAGATGTTGTGACCTAGGACAGCGTTCTACCGCCGACACTGCGACGTAGGCTGGACGTACCCACATCTCGTGCCCTTACTCTAGGGTGCGGGTTGTGACACATTTTTAGTGGTGGACCATGTAGGTCTAGTTTAGAAATGTAGTGGTATTCGAACTAGAATATCACTGCAGCCTGCAGTAGAATTAGGAAATTTTTTGAAGGTACTCAATCACATTAGGAAAACTCTTTATCAGATTCCGTATATCTAAATTTTGCTGCTTATTGTCTTCCTTTGAATTTAAACTGTCCTCCTTTGATATTTCGACTCATTCTCAGCAATTGTTTTTTTTGATCTGTGTCTCCAGGATGGTTGAGACGAGGTCGCATCGCCAGGGCCAGGGGGACGTCGATGAGAGGTCTGCCACCTCTCATACTCAGCAGCCAGCCCCTGGTACCACAGCCCCAGTCATGCCAGCTGGGGTAGGCGTTTCGGCAGCTTTCGGAGGAGCCCCACCATCTGTGAGGCATGAGCCGAGTCCGGTGATTCAAGATGCGCTTCAGCAGCAACAGCCACCTGCAGAGACAGTTGACGCCGTTCAGCTGTTAGCTTTCTTTCGGCAATACATGGAGGGTCAGCGGACCCAGCAGCAGAGGCACACAGCAGAGCTTACACGAGGCATTGAGCTGGCAGTGACTGCGGTAGAGAGAGTCTTAGCTCAGCCAGCGGCAGTCCCGCAGCCGCACCAGCCACGGGAGAAGGGCATCCAAGATTTCCAGAAGATGCACCCGAGAGACTTCCGAGGGACAAAGGGGATCTTGTATGCCGATGAGTGGATTGAGCACATGGAGGAGATATTCAGGTTGGCTGAGATCCCGACGAGGCTCCAGATAGAGGCAGCGGCCAGCATGATGCAGGATCTGGCCCGTACATGGTACCAGACCGACCCGAGGGTTGGTACAGCATGACAGACTTGGGCAGCATTCAAGAAGCTATTCAAGGAGAAGTTCTTCCCAGATGCAGCACTGGGAGCCCTCGAGACTCAGTTCGAGGCCCTATTCCAGGGGAGCCAGTCTGTGGAGGAGTACGCAGGAGAGTTCTGCCGCCTGAGCAGATTTGTGGAGGGTTTGTCGGAGGCGACGAAGGCCCGGAGGTTCCGAAAGGGCTTGGTAAAGGAGGTCAAGTCCTACACCAAGAATGCCCACAGCGCTACCTTTGAGGAGATCCTGGTGGACGCTTTAGCTGTAGAGTATGATCTTGAGCTTAGGCTCAAGAGGGGGCGAGACTTCTAGGGAGGCAGCAGCAGCGGAGGCCAGGCCAAGAGGCCTCACTTCCAGTACCAGCAGCCGAGGCAGTTCCAGCCGCAGCAGTTTCAACAGCCGAGGCATCAGCCAGTGCGGCATCAGCAGCAGAGGGTGTAGCAGCAGACACCAAGGTAGCAGGCCACCACCTGTGCTTATTGCATGAAGCCAGGGCACGGGTGGGGCGAGTGTAGGAAGAGACTGGGCAAGTGCCTGGTATGTGGTTCAGGAGACCACCAGATGTGGGAGTGTACCTTGACTACGGGACGAGCAGCTCAGGAAGGAGGAGCCAGGGCAGCAGCAGGCCAGCAGAGGGGACCAGCCCTGCCGACCCAGCAGCAGAGATTTATTCAGGATCAGCAGCAGGCCAGAAGAGGCCAGCCGGGGCAAGCTTTTGCCATGGCGGCTGAGGATGCAGAGGTGATAGGAGAGCTGATCACAGGTTCGATCCTTCTCGACTCCAATCCAGCTTTTGTATTATTTGATTCTGGTGCTTCGCATAGTTTTATATCAGTATCTTTTGCGATTAGACATGGTATCGTAGCTGAATCGTTGCCTAGGACTTACAAGATCACGACCGGGGGTGGCATCATCCTCGTGAGTGATATTTGTAAGGGTCGGAGTATTGTTTTGGGAGGCCGTGAGTTGGAGGTGAGCCTGTTCGTAATGCCATTGCCGAACTACGATATAGTACTCGGTATAGATTGGTTGAGCAGGCACCACGCCAGCATTGATTGCAGAGGGGGTAGAGTTCTCTTCAGAGCGCCGGGGGAGCCAGAGTTTGAGTACTCCAGACGTCAGGCGGAGCAGAGCAGCAGAGTTTTCTGCAGAGTCTCAGTTGAGGAGCAGGCGATTCCACACCCCTTGATAGCAGAGTATATGGATGTTTTCCCAGAGGAGTTGCTGGGATTGCCACCAGACAGAAACATTGAGTTCTCGATAGACTTGGTTCCAGGAGCGGAACCCATCTTTCAGCATGTCTATCGAGTGAACAATAGTGAGTTGGTGGAGCTGAAGAAGCAAGTGGATGAGCTGCAGGACAAGGGCTTCATCAGCTCGAGTTCGTCGCCATGGGGTGCACCAGTGTTGTTTGTGCCGAAGAAGGATGGGTCAGTACGGATGTGTATTGACTATAGGGCACTCAACAACCTCATGATCAAGAATAAATACCCACTGCCGCGGATCGACGATCTTTTTGACCAGTTGAGCGGAGCTCGGGTATTTTCCAAGATTGATCTGAGTTCGAGATATCACCCGGTGAAGGTAAAGGGGGAGGATATTCCCAAGACCGCTTTCAGGACGCGGTACGGGCAGTTTGAGTTTTTGGTTATACCGTTTGGGCTATCCAATGCACTAGCAGTATTTATGAACCCGATGAATAAGGTGTTCCACTAGTACCTGGATCAGTTTGTGGTGGTGTTCATTGACGACATCTTGGTATATTCCAAGACTGAGGAGAAGCACAAGGAGCATCTGAGGATAGTGCTGGAGACTCTCAGGAGGGAGCAGCTTTATGGAAAACTCTCCAAGTGTAAGTTTTTCTTGGACCGGGTTGACTTCTTGGGGCATGTGGTGACTGGAGATGGTATCTCAGTTGACCCCAAGAAGATTGTAGCAGTTGAGGCATGGGCAGCGCCGACTTCAGTTGCAGAGATCAGGAGTTTCCTGGGGCTGGCAGGATATTATAGGAGATTTGTGCAGGATTTCTCCCGGGTTGCAGAGCCGTTGACTCGGTTGACCCGGAAGGATGCTGAGTATGTTTGGTCAGAGGAGTGTCAGGCAGCTTTTGATGAGTTGAAGAAGCGGCTTACGATAGTGTAACGCCCCAGTCCCAAAATACGTAGGACTAGGAACGTAGACATGCCAGCTGTATTCAAACGAAGTATACTCCAATATATGGAAGCCTCGTATAAATACATAAGCTGTAATATGCAGTAGAACCATAACTAATCTCATCCACACAAAATAAATGAATAGAAGATGTCATATAATGAGAATAAATTGTCTTGATACAATATATTGGGCGGAGACAAATCCACTACCAACAAGTAAAGGAAAAATACATAAGAAAAGATATGAATTTGGCGAGCGAAGCGAAGACGATCCAAGTACAATCATCCTCGAGAAATAGCAATGAACACGGCTAGAGCTAAAGCACCTGCGAAGAACAATAGCACACACCTGGGGAGATAACCAGGTCCTCAGAGGGACGTAACAAGACACATAATATCATGCCATATAAACTGAATAAATATTGCTCAAATAAATAAGTAAATCGAATTATAACATGTTCTAATACACACCTACTGAACGAGCGTACCATCCCTCCAACCAAACAAGGACAGGAGATGGTAAACTAATTCACGGTAATGTATCTTTCCATGCTATGAATCCAATATGGTATCCGGACCCCAACAAGGTTCAATACCTTCTCATCGAAGTAGTAAGTCACACCTACAACCAAACAAGGACAAGATGTGACGAACTAATTCGCGACAAGTTATTATTCCAAGCCACGGTCAGATACAAGTATCCAAACCAAAAGTACTCGTACCTAACGGATAAAAGTACCTAACCATTCTAAGTGAAATGTAGTTAAGAACAATCCTTCCTACGCATGGGCCCTGGCTAAATAGGATCGGCATAGTCCCTCCATAGGCACCAGAGCCCCCATCAGTAATCATAGGTCATCAATCCCGTATCTCCAGCAGAGAGTCCGGGTCACAAGGGAAGTGCATCGAAGCCCATACGATAAGGAATTGTCCTCCCCGTCCAATGCCTACTATGTTGTATCCACAACACAAACCACTATAACCGCTAAGTCAAACTAGCATGCAACTTCTATTAGCGGTTATTCCTATCGCACGGCTTGTACGTACTGGTGGCCAGCCAATCACGTACTTCCGTGTCCTACATGCGACACACAACTTCGTGTTACAACGTGTCAAAGCCAATAAATGCAACACACAAGGTGGTCCCTTAAATCTAGGTTTAATTTGTAAGAAAATAATACACAGCAGGAAATATAAATGAACAGTAAGTTCTAACAGGTTATACCATGTATCACAGTTTTTGCATAAGGAAAATAAATAATGCATGAAATATGAGCTAAAAATAAGTAAACAGCGAATGGCAAGGTGTCTTGCCTGGTAATACGCCTGGTGGTGCTGCAATGATCCAGGTGGCACGATCTGCGATTTCGGTGCGACAACTATGCAAGGTGACATCAGGTAGTGGTACGGACAGTTCCATTGGGTCCAGGACGGTCAAATTAGTTAGGTTTGACAGGAGGAAGTTCGAAATTCGCAAGAAGATAGAAATGTTTTGGCTTAGTAATGGATGGGAATAGATATGCGAAGAAAACCATTTATATATATGTCTTGGAAAATATTTATTATATACTATTTGGAAAACTTTTTATAGTACTAAAACTATATTTTTGCTGATCAAAATATTTTCAAGTAGCTACTTAAAAATATATAAATTAGTTAATTTAGTGCTAAAAACCTAATTTAGTCAAAATAGACTTTTGAGAGCTATGTTTTAAGAATAATAATAATGATATACATGTATATATCTACATGGTACAATAATAATAATATAATGTATGTAAAATATAATATTATTGATAACAATAATAGTAATAGTAAATAATAACAATAAATATATTAATAAAAACTAATAATGTCAACAACTTATAAGATGTTGTCTCACAAATATTAAAATAACAACAAAAAAAGAAAAACTTAACAACCTGTTCTCTCTTCCTTCTCGTTTTACGAGAAAGGAAGTCAGCTGGTAATAAAAAAATATTTAATAAATTTTGATACATAATGAAGCAAAAGATAAAGCAAGAAGGAGTGAGAGAGAAAGAAATAATAATAATAATAATATTAATAATAATAATAATAATAATAATAATAATAATAATAATAATAATAATAATAATAATAATAATAATGACATTACTAAAAATAATAATAATAATGATAAAAATTAGGTACTCAAAGAGAAGCAGCTGGTATCAAACAAATTGAACGAACATAAAAAAAAAGAAGCAGCAAAGAAAGACATGTGCTGCTCCTCGAAAGAGGAGGCCAATCCCAAAGATGATGTGTAGTCTGTAGAAGTAAAGAAAGACAATAAAATAAATAAAAACCAAAAATGTACACAGAACCCAAAGGAAGCCATTTGATGCTTTTACTCCTCAACCGGAAGAGAGAGCGAGAGGAAGAATGAGGCGACGAGAGTGGCGGACGGTCGGCGGAGGGTGACGAGTTGAGAGGAGGAGCTGAGAGAGGGGGAGAGGCGGTGGCGAGTGGCGGATGGAAGTCTGCGAAGGGAGGAGTGCGGCGGATGGGCGCGACAGGGGAAATCGGAGGAGGAAGGAGGAGGCGGCGCAGAGGGTTCGTCGGAGAGGCTCGTGTACACGGCGGCGCAACGGCGGCGCAACGACGGGTTGGAAGTCGGAGGGTTAGCGGTGAGGTACGGGATCGAGGGCGCGGAGGCTAGGGGTGAAGCGGAAGGAAGGAGAAGAGGGAGAGGGCGGCGGAGCAGCTCGCTTCGTCGGACGGAGGGGATGCGGCTCGTGGGGAGCTGCTGGGCGGAGAGACGCGCGCGCGTGGCCATGGATCGCCGGCGCTGCCGAGCTCAGGGCGGAAGGGAAGAGGCGAGCGCGACGGCCAAATCTTGCGGTGGCGCACGGAAAGCGAGGAGCTGCGGCGACGAGCGGGCGGAGCACGGGGTTTGGGGAAGTCGGCGGGTGGCGGTACGATGGTCGGACGCTCGGGCTCGCCGGCTGTCGTGTCGAGACTACGGTGGCGCGCGGGTGAGTCGAATTTAGGGTTTTATTATCTTTCGGTTTTCTTCTTTTTGGGTGGCGGCCGGGTTTGATCGGTGGGGTGAGCGGCGCTCAGGCGATGGCCGTGGGGACGGTGGCAGTGGCAGTGTTGCAATCGGGTGGCCGGGTGCTGGTGTCAACTGGTAGAGGTGGTCGGGGCTTGGGTCGTGATGGGGATGGTGGTTCTCAGGGGGATGACGGAGGTGACGGGGATGGCAGCGTCATCCTGTGGTGGTTGGTTGCCAAGGGTGGTTGCCGGAGATGGTCTTAGAGGTGGTGAAGTTGGCCAATGGTGGAGGTGATCGGGGTTGTCGACGGGTGGCCGAGGTCTGGTTGGTTGTCGGGAGGAATGGCGGGGTGGCCGTTGGCAGGTGATGGTAGCAGTTGGTGGTGGCTGGATTCGGTGGTGGAGTTCGGGTGTTGGAGGGAGCTGTCGGGTTGTGTCGGGAGTGAAGGTCGGGTACGGGATGGAGATGCCGCCGGGTTCGAGCAGTAGGCGGGGACGGGGTTAGGGTTAGAGCTAGGTTAGGAATTGGGATTTGATGTATCGTGCCGGGGTTGTCGGCACGGGGGAGGAGCAATGTATTTGTATAAATAGTGGAATAAAAATTATGGTCGGAAGAGGACACAGACACGAGGCACGCACCATTGGTTTGTAGAATTTGGTGGATGAATAATAAAAAGTTGGAGGAGTACCTGCCTATTTATAGGACGTGGGAATTCCCAATTAGATAATGATTAGGATTGTTTAAACCCAAATTAGATAAATCAATCTATTAAATTAAATCAATCAAATCAAATCTAAATCCAAATCCAATTAAATCCAATTTAATTACCTTAGTTTAAAATCAAATCAATAAATCAAATTTCAATATTAACTATTTAAATAAATACATAAATTCAAATCAATATTTAAAATCTCCACAATAAATAAAAAATATGCTTTCCAAAAATACTAATAATATTAATTTCAAAAATTACATTAATATTTAAAATAAACCAATAAATAATTACAAATATATATGTATGCACAAATAATGTTCTTATAATTATGCTTTTCTAGCATACAAATAAAAATATTATTTATTATTAATAATTGCGAAAATGTAAGGCTTTATAAGAAAAATAACAAACTTGGAAATAATTGGAACGATAACAAAATAATTATTATGTATATTATTTTGAAACTTCAAAAATAGAAAAATAATATTTTCAAAAATATGTACGCTCGCACATAATCGCACTCGTCGAACAATTTCGAAAAATAAAATTCGTGCACGACATATAATACGACTATGCGACGTTCAATACAAAAATTTAAATCGGTACTAAATTTAATAAATAAAAAATAGTAGAAATTTAGGGGTTTTACAGACAGCTCCGATTCTGACATTGCCTTCAGGATCAGGTGGATTCACTATTTATAGTGACGCTTCAGGGAAGGGGCTTGGTTGTGTCTTGCAGCAGCATGGGAAGGTGATTGCCTATGCTTCCAGGCAATTACGTCCCCATGAGAAGAACTACCCTACCCACGACCTGGAGCTGGCAGCGGTGATATTTGCTCTGAAGTTGTGGAAGCATTATCTGTATGGGGAGCGGGTAGAGATTTTTACAGATCACAAGAGCTTAAAGTATGTGTTCACTCAGAAGGAGTTGAACATGAGGCAGCGCAGATGGCTAGAGTTGATGAAGGACTTTGACATCCTACTTCAGTATCACCCAGGAAAGGCCAACGTGGTTGCCGATGCCTTGAGTAGGTATCCGACAGCCATGTGTTTGACCATGGACCGTCACTTGCTTGCTGATTTGGAGAACCTGGGGATTGAGGTGATCGTGCCCGGAGTGCAGATGCAGATGTGGGGCATGCAGATTCAATCAGACTTGGTGGAGAGGATCAAGTCGGCACAGTTTGAGGACGTTGCTGTACGGTGTCTCCGAGAGCAGGTTCGAGCAGGATTGCAGGATGGCGAGTTTTCTCTTGCAGCGGATGGTGCCTTGAGGCACGGTTCCAAATAATATATGTCCAACGGAGAGCTCAGGAAGCAGGTTTTACAAGAGGCCCACAGATCTCAGTACTCTATACACCCTGGTGCCAACAAGATGTACCGAGATCTGAGGAAGCATGTTTGGTGGTCCGGGATGAAGCGAGAGGTAGCTCGCTTCGTAGCTAGGTACTTAGTCTGTCAGCTGGTCAAGGCAGAGAGGCAGAGGCCCGATAGATTATTGCAGCCGCTGCCCATTCCCGAGTGGAAGGGGGAGCATATCACTATGGATTTCGTATCGGGATTACCGCATACACCAGGAGGGAAAGACGCGATTTGGGTCATCGTTGACAGGTTGACTAAATCATCCCACTTTTTGTAATTCAAGGTGGGTACGTCTACAGAGAGGCTTGCGGAGATGTACATGCGGCAGATAGTCAGTATTTACGGGATTCCGGTCAGCATCTTCTCAGATCGGGATAGTCGCTTTACTTCCCATTTCTGGAGGAGTCTGCAGACTAGTTTGGGCACTCAGCTCAAGTTTAGTACTGCATATCACCCCCAGATGGACGGACAGTCAGAGAGGACTATTCAGACGCTCGAGGATATGCTGCGGACGTGCGTCTTGGACTTTGGAGGTTCCTGGGAGGATCATCTATATTTGATGGAGTTTGCTTACAACAACAGTTTCCAGGCCAGCATTGAGATGTTACCTTTCGAGGCTCTGTACGGGCGTAGGTGTCGTACACCCTTATCTTGGGATGATGTTGGTGAGCGAGATTTACTGGGGCCAGCGATGGTTGTTGACGCAGCCAAGAAGGTGAAGCTTATCAGGGACAGACTTCGCGTGGCGCAGGACAGACATCGGCACTGGGCCGATAGGCACCGGAGGCCCTTGGAGTTTGAGGTACAGATTAGAGTAGGATTAGATTTAGGTTTGATTATTTGTGTTTTATTAATCATGTTTGTTTATCATAATTAATTGAGACCTTGCTTGTGATTAGGTCAGAGACCAGGTTTTCTTGAGGATATCTCCGACTCGTGGTACGATACATTTTGGTGGAGGCGGGAAGGTTAGCCCGCGCTTCATCGGCCCTTTCGTTATCAGTGGGAGAGTCGGTGACGTGGCATACAGGCTAGACTTGCCACCTGTACTTGTGGGTGTCCACAACGTATTCCATGTATCACAGTTGAGACGGTACGTGGCTGACCCTAGCCATGTGCTCGATCATTCGGAGATTGAGGTTGGACCTACTCTCAGTTATCCAGGGCAGCCTGTGGAGATTCTGGATCGACGGGAAAAGGTTCTGAGGAACCAGGTGATACCTTTGGGACGCGTCGCATGGAGGCATCATTCTCTAGAAGAGTCTACCTGGGAGCGGGAGGATGAGATGCGCGAGCGATACCCATATCTTTTTGGACCTTGAGGTATACTTTTTATCCTTCTCATCAGTTGCATTTCGCCTTTCAATTTCGAGGACGAAATTATTTTCAGGAGGGTAGATTTGTCACTACCATATTTCTAGTTTCAGGGTATTTTTGTCATTTCTGGGGTTATTTGAATTTATTATGATTTATTTAAATTTATGGGAATTTTTAGAATTTATTTTGGAATTATTTGAATGATGGTTGACTAGGTTGACTTTGACTAGCAATGACCTTGGTAGACTAACCTAGGAGCTAACCCTAGTTGAGTTTGGACTTGGTTAGGTCATGCAACCCTAGTTAGACTAGAGTTGACCTATAGTTTAGTCATTTAACTCAAGTTAGAATAATTAAGTCATAAGCCATGACTTATGGTTGAACCATTAATCAATAACTTGGCACATAGGAGCCCAAAGCCCAACCCACTAGAAAACCCTAACCCTAATCGAAGTTGGCCGGCCACCACACCTAACCTAGGGATTCCCACCTATAAATATCCTCTTCCATTAGGTTAAGCCTCTTTAGGAAAGAACAAGTTTTAGTAAGAGGTGAGTCTCCATCTTTATAAATTCCTAGAAAATCTATTTTAACTCCTTTTTAATCCAAACAAATTGCAATAGGTTCTAATTAGTGTTTTCTTGCTGTTGGTATTTGTTAATCTCAGTTTCATAGCAATTTGGAGAAGTTGGATGGCTTTTGAGGATCCCCTTTTGAGAAGCTTTTATGTTGAAGAACACACATAGGTATATTTTTATTCCACCATTAAAACTAGGTTTTCTTTGCATAAATACCTAGCCCTAGGTGTCTTGGTCCTGTAGGAATAGGGTTGTGAATTTTCGTGTCATGTACGTGTCCGTATCGGATACGTATCAGTGATGTGCGCAGGTGTTCGATGAAATGCCCCAAAGGGCATTTCGATTTGTTTTTGTGTAAATGTTTGAATGGAAAATTATATTTTCATGTTGCTTACATGTTCCTGTTGGTTTGGTATCGATTTGGGGTCGTGTCGAGCTATTTTGGGACACGTGCACACGCGGGTGGACACGCGCGCGGGCTGTGCGTTTCCCTGCTACTCGGGCCCCATGTAGGACACGACACAGGTTCTTTTGATACGAAATTTGGTGGACACGAGGGGGCATGCACTGACATCATGCGCCCAAAGTTTCGTTGGATCTTGTGTAGTGGTTAGGGAGAAATCCGTCGTGCACTGGGTTTGCACAGACACGCACACAGTCTGTTTTAGGCCACTGACACGGCTTGTTAAGTCAGGACATGACACACTAGGACCTAATACAGGGTGACACACACCTAGATGGACATTAGGCAAACCACTCTGCACGAGGACACGACCCCATTCGCGTCGTGTCGAGTGTACGACACGCGTGCACACACGCACGAGCCTGTGCACACTGCACTTTGTCTGTGTGTGCTATTTTAGGTTCATTTCGTGTTGGACACGTTGTGTCACATCGTGGTAGACACGAGACACTTCCTGTGACACCTACACACTGAGTATTTTCATTACCAACCAATGAATTGGCAATTTAGTTTGATTTATGAATCAATTTTCATTTTCCCCTAAGTTCCTGATACATGTGGTATTCACTGATTTTTCCAGTTTTCAAATCTGGAGGTTGGCACCCATTTTAGTTGTTTTAAATGCTGTTAATTGCAAGTTTTATATCCTAATATTGTTCTCCTATAAGTAATTTACATGTATGCTAATTTTGGGTTGGAATTGTGGTGATTTGGTTTTGAAATCGAATGAGAAAGAGTTGGACTGGTTTTTCAAGAAGTCTGAAATAGGTTCCTGAGATTGCATTGATGTTTTGAACTCAAATCTGAGTTCATATGTAACCTGAGATAATGTGGGTTAATTGAATTGATTTCCCTTTCTTTTTACTGTGATTAAGTTGATAATCAGTCACATACTAAACCTGAGAATACACTAACACTTTGCCTCACACATAAAATATGAGATTGAGGGTTGCCCTTGGCATTTATTCTCACATCTGAATTTCAGTTCCTGAGAACTGTCAGGAGATCTCATTGACCTGTCATTTGGGTTCCTTCCTATTTACTGAAAACTGAAATGGGATTCCCTTCTATATTTCCTGAACTGAAACACTCTTCACACACCATTACACACACACACAAATCATAATATACACACACAGGTTCATCACACACACGCACCCTCTTATTCCCCTCACAGTTCACTCATATGTTCACACATAACTCACACACACACACACTCAATTTCTGTCACACACAGGTTTTCCCTCATGACACACACACACTTGATCACATTCCTTTTCCTATTCTCAATATATATATGTGTGAAGGTATATATATATATATATATATATATATATATATATATATATATATATATATATATATATATATATATATATATATATATATATGAAATTTGAGATGTATATACATTTCCTATATATAATATATATATATATATATATATATATATATATATATATATATATATATATATATATATAAAATATATATATATATATATATATATATATATATATATATATATATATTTATATATATATTTTATATATATATATATATATATATATATATATATATATATATATATATATATATTATATATATATATATTAAAATATATATATATATATATATATATATATATATATATATATATATATATATATATATATATATATATATATATATATATATATATATATATATATATATATATATATATATAATGTGTGATGTTAGTGTAGTCTAGTATAGTAGTTTGACCAATATGGACTAGTTAGACCTAGAATGACTTGTTTGACCTAGTTTGGCCTTGTTGGACCTAGTTTGACCATGGTTGACCTAGTTTGACTTCTAGGGTTGATCAGAGTTGACCAAGAGTTGACTTTGGCCTAGATTGACCTAGATTCATGTAGAGTGCATTGTAGTGCTTCATTTTACCATTCTGGACTTGTTGTGACTTGTGCTATTCTAAATAGGAGCCAGACACCACTCCTCGGACAGTACTTTCATCTTGGACACTCAGATATATATAAATATATATATATATATATATATATATATATATATATATATATATATATATATATGAAATTTGAGATGTATATATATTTCCTATATATAATATATATATATATATATATATATATATATATATATATATATTATAAAAAATATATATATATATATATATATATATTATATATTTATATATATATATATATATATATATATATATATATATATATATTTATATATATATATATATATAATGTGTGATGTTAGTGTAGTCTAGTATAGTAGTTTGACCAATATGGACTAGTTAGACGTAGAATGACTTGTTTGACCTAGTTTGGCCTTGTTGGACCTAGTTTGACCATAGTTGACCTAGTTTGACTTCTAGGGTTGACCAGAGTTGACCAAGAGTTGACTTTGGCCTAGATTGACTTAGATTCATGTAGAGTGCATTGTAGTGCTTCATTTTACCATTCTGGACTTGTTGTGACTTGTGCTGTTCTAAATAGGAGCCAGACACCACTCCTCGGTCAGTACTTTCATCTTGGACACTCAGATACCAGGTGAGTACATTCTCTGATCATTTCATATCCTGCTTAGAATTATTTTCCTGCTTTAAATTACTTTACTTGATACTGTCATGTTGGTCACACGGATTAGTACTATATGGATCCCTTCTTGAGATGTTATCCCCCCAGGGAGCATCATATACTACATGTTCTGTGCGTTTCACTTACATGGTGTATCACTATGCTTCACGGTTCATTGATCACTTGTGACATGTACTCTCATGATCACAGAGTCTTCCTTGAATCACCCCATTCATGGGCATTCCCAGAATTACCCATTTTTGGGCTATCCATGTATCACCCCTTGTGGGCCTTTGCATGGAATCATAATATAACCTGGCTGGATCCTTCTGTATTGATTGGGGGTACGGGGGAGTAGAAGTAAACATGTGAATAATATCCAAGTAGTGTAGTTCCCAGAATTACTCCATAGTATAGTTCCCAGAATCTCCTATGCCATTCACATGTTTATATTGTACTCTGACTCACTAGCCACTGATAGTTCTCTATTTACAGTATATATTTCCATTACAGCTTTCTTTGTTTACATCCTGTACTTTCTTTCAGTTCTTGTATCTTACTTTACTGCATGATTATATTTTCTAACCTGCTATGAACTGTTGAGATGTATTGTGCTCGCTCCTGTCCTGACTGGACCTGTTGAAAATATTACAGAGGAGGAGGAGGAGGCCGGTGTGGATACCTATTACGGTGCTACCTTAGATGAGATATTGGACCTGGACCAGCAGCAGGTCCCACTAGCAGTGGATGACACACCTCTAGACTAGGATGTTTTTATTTACAGTATTCTATAGATGATTGTATACATTTGATACTGGGGATATGTATTATCTTAGTCACTTAGACATCTCTGTTATACTTGGGATTTCCTTTCTTTTCAGCAGTATTATCTATCTTCTATCTTATCATCTGCCTTAGTTGTGATTGAGTTTACTTTCTGCTATGTCACCCCCATTCGGGGAGTATAAACTGTTTAGCTTTATATTGTTAGATGTTGTGACCTAGGACAGCGTTCTACCGCCGACACTGCGACGTAGGCTGGACGTACCCACGTCTCGTGCCCTTACTCTAGGGTGCGGGTCGTGACAGCTGGCACCAATTATGAGTAGCGCATGACGATGTTCATACTTTTTTAGGCTTCTACAAGACCCCCTTCAAAATTTTCAAATTTGAAAAGCTTCAGAATTTGAAATACTTTAAATAAGAAGTGTTTATTGACGTATGGCATAATCATAATAGTCCACGAGTTTTGGACACGGATCATGCGACTGTTACAAATAGCTTTAGGCTATATATAGCCGACTAGAGAGAGAGAAAACACTTTTACTTGAATTTTCTTCTTCTCGAGCTCGTCAAATTCTCGAAGCTTTTGATCAATCGAAATTGCCCTAAAGAGAACCGTTACTGAGAAAGGGAATAAAGTGGTCGGAGCCACTTCGCATGCGTCGCTGTTGATGGTGCCGCAGCACGTCATGCCGTCGACAAGAGCCGAGGAGGCGAACCCCGCCCTTGAAGGTGAGAAAAACTGATCGCAGAAGAAGATCCGAACGCTTGCACCATTCGCGCATAACACGATCAAAGGCCAACATCGACCGCCTCTTTCAGAGTGTTGGTCAATGTTTTGCACCATCTACATCACACGCCACCTCTTTTAGAGTGTTGGTGCATGCTTTGCGCGATCGGATGGCCTGCGCCATCTCTTTCAGAGTATTGGCTAAACTCAATCACAAATAATGATGCCTTACACCATTTGCCATGTCTTAAACATGATGCGCCATCCGTTGTTACACAAAAATCATGTGCTGACTGACTGATGCATTATTTGATTTGAGAATTGTTACTCTGCATGCGCCAACTAAGGATTTTTCTTCACATCCTGCGCTATCATGATCCATGATTGGCGTCGGGTGCTTCTTTAAGAAAAATAAGTTTTTTAAGACTTTAACTTTGATTTTTCATTTACAGTGGATCTGAGGGAAGACCCTTATGCTGAGGAATTGGCTTCTGCCTTCCGAGTGTCGGAGTATCAGGAAGACCTTTCTCATATCAAGTTCCCTCAATATGATCTTCCTGAAACTAGAAGAGTTGTGCTAAAGTCTCAGAACAACAGGACTTTATTATGCTTGATGAATGGTAAACCCCTTGTAAGTTTAGATTAGGTTCCCTATAAGAAGCCAGCCTTCTTGTTTGGTGAGGCTATCAAGAAAGGGCCAAGCTAAATTAAAGCGAGAAAAGCGAGTTTATCAGAGCGAAAACAGACTAATATATCTCACTGATATGACGAGACATCTGTCCCTATCCCGTTATGCCTATGCCAGCTATCATCAAAATATGGTACGGGATCTGACTCCTTTCCAATAGGCCATGGTTGGGAGGATATGCCACAGACTAGGTCCCCAAAATAGGGACATGTTTTACAGCTCATCCGAAAGGAGTAACACTCACTTGTGGGGCCGAAAAGCAAGTTGCGTGCCACCCGAAGATTCATCCCTGATGATCCCAGTTAGAATTCCTTTCTTCGCGAACCTGTTCGCTAAGGCTGAAGGAATGTATCCGGCTAGAATTATGTGGTTGACGAGTTTGATGAGTCCAGAGAACAAACGCTGGAACCATCTTTCAATTTGGGCTTTGAACAACTTCATAGACGAGCTGCTTGATTTAGAACTTTATGAACCTGTTTGGACTACGTCCTACGGTATTCGCCCGAATCTCAATTTGTTTTCGGCCTTGGTAGAAAGATATAATGATAAGACAGTCACTTTTGTGACCCGTTATGGAGAGATAGGCTTCGTCCTTCACGAAATATAATCCCCCAAAAAATTTGGATGATTTTTTTTGTTTTATTTTATTTAATTGGTTCTTAAAAAATTTTGTGAATTATTTTGTTATTAAAAATATAGTATTAGTCATGCCAAATTATTGTTATGCACGCTGGTTAGACAATACGACACGGCTAGTGCGATCAAGCGCCTTGACTAGCATATTAGCTATGGGTGCTACTAGATTTATTATATTTGGACATTTAGGGGTTTAAGTTTATCAAATAATATCCTGACTATCTTTTAATGAGTTAATATTTGTTTATTTATTTATCCATTTAGTTATGCAGTTAGTTTTTATTTGAAAGGATTGTAAAAAAAAGGTAAATTTTTCTGGTAACAAAATGGTAAAGTGGATAGTCACCCAAATTTAGTATTATTTTTTTATTGTTAATATTATTATTAGTTTTTAGAAACTTTTACAGATTTTTAATAATATTTTAAGGTATTTTATTTCTTATGTAATCACTAAATATTATATGATTTTCATTATAAATCAAAGGCTAGTAGTACATATATTTTGTATTGCTTACCAAATATTTCCTAAATATATCTTATAAGGTTATTAAGTTCTATAATTTTAAGAAATTTTCTTATCATATATTTTGGCATTTTTCATCCTTTATAAATAATTAGTAAATATTTATATGATAAATTTTATATTTGAAAACTAGTAGGTAAATATTCATTTTTAACTATACTGATTATAATTTATGATATTATAAATTTCTCCATAAAGTAATAATTATTTAGGTTTAGGATATAGAAATTAATTAGATATTTTCTTTACATATTATCCTTGATAGCATATATATATATATATATATATATATATATATATATATATATATATATATATATATATATATATATATATATATTGTTGAGATATTAGAAATTTTTATTATTGAATTTTTTTAATGTTATCAGTATATAGATATATGTATACAAGTTTTGAGAAGTAATATATAAAATATATATATATATATATATATATATATATATATATATATATATATATATATATATATATATTTTTTTTTTTTTATATAAAATATATATATATATATATATATATATATATATATATATATATATATATATATATATATATATATATATATATATATATATATATATATATATATTTATATATATATATAAAATACAGTCAAAGTTAGATTCTGTGAGATTTAACAAAATCTCGCGAGAGGCCACCCCGCTTAAACCCGCGCCCCCCTCCTAAATTGCCTAACCTAACCCAAAGAACTCTGTTATATATATACTTCTTTGAATGGAAACACCAATACTCCGCAAGAAAACCCTATTGTCGACTACGACCAACATCTCCAACCTATCCACGACCTGCTTCGACCAAGGTCGCACCACCACCTGGACCACCGTGTCGTACCACCAGCCGTCGAGCAGTAGCAACATCAGCCGCAACAAGCTCTGTAGCAGCAGCAGCAACAGCGGAGTACCCCCCTTCGCGACGCTCAACCGCCTTCCATAGTTCATCGATTTATGAACCAATAGCTCGGGTACGCTCACGACATAACCCCCTTCCATCCCCATCAAAAATATTAATTCCTAATGCAATAGATTTTTGTAGGAAGTGCGCCAAAATCTCGAGAAAAATCTGTTCAATTAGAACAGAAAACTCGACACGGAGGCATAACTTGGAAGGCCGATTTCGGTCAAACCATCGACCAAATTAGAAAACCACTTGAACAACATTATATACAATATATACAAGATTAAAAACCATTTGGTATTCCTAATTTCATTCAGCGTATGCAAAGTTATTCGATGTTAAAAAATTAAGAAAAATAACTTGTAAAACTGTAAAAAATTTGAGGAAACTATCCGATACGACGTGTGCCCCAACAAATTGGGCGACGTGGTCGAACACTATATGCATCGAAAGGCGTGTATGGATGTTGCCGACGTGTGGGAACTGACAGAACTCGATTTATTGCGCGTGCGCGACGAAATCAGTACGTATCCGTCAAGATACCCCCGTATCGACCTTTTGCAAACTTGGCCATAACTTTGTGTACGTTCGTCGTATCGAGACGAAAATTGTGCTACTAGGACCATATCAAAATTATGGTCCGATTCTGAGAAGGTCGACCGGAACGCTTATTTGGCAGGCCCGCGACCCGATCCAACTGGTAAAATTGTGCACGGCCCACCGGAATCTAACTTTGGACATAAGGTTGGGTTCGTCTCATCAAACCGGACCGGTAGATATGTAGTTTGACGACTTTAAAGATCGTAGGAACTAGCACGCCTTTCGGTACAAAATGGGTCCAAAGACGAACATCGTTTTGACCCAAAATTATGATTTTGTCCCTGTGTCCAGAATTGGACTTATAGGTAGTCTATCCTTTCTATTTTCCTTATTCTAGAAATGTTCATGGTATTTATTTCAGCATCCGAGGATGTTTGTGGATTTTGACTTCATTGATGATGTTTCTGACTGTTGGATTTTGCTACTTCTTGCACCACCCTCAGGCAAGATACCTTGCCATTTGCTATCTATTTACTTTAGCTCATATTCATGCATTTATTTATTATTTCCTTTCTGTAAATTAAATTGTGCTACATAGTTATATTGAGATACAATTTTACTATCTAGTTCTATTTTTCGTTACTTTTCTATTATGCACATTTAACCTAGAAGTAAGGGACCACCAATATTTGTGATGCATTCATAGGCCTTAACACAGTTGTACCACGGAGTCGCGAGTCACATATAGCACTCGGACATGCGTGACTGGATGGCCACCGGTACGTATAAGCCGTGCGATAGGGTTAACCACTAATAGTATTGCATGATAGTTTGACTTACTGGTTAATAGAGGTTATGTGTTGTGAAAACAACATATTGGCATGGGAAGGGGAAGACATATCCTTAGCGTATGGATTACTATACACATTTCTCTTGTGAACGTACACTCCGTCGGAGATGTGGGTTGACGACCCCTTATTTATTGCTGGCCACTGACGTTCGAAAAACGGTTCCTGAGGCCCCTGGTACCCCAAGTGGGGACTATGACGATCCCATTTTTAGCCAGAGAGCCCATGCGTTGGAGGGATGTTCTTAAACAGCATTCGCTAGAACGGTTAGGCTACCCTATCCGTTAGGTATGAGTACTTTTGGTTTGAGTACTTATATCTGATCGCAGCTTGGAACAATAACTTATCGCGAACTAGTTTGCCACATCTTGTCCTTGTTTGGTTATAGGTATGGCTTACTACTCCAATGAGAAGGTACTGAACCTTGTTGTGGTCCGGATACCATATTGGGCTCATGGCTTGGGAAGATACTTCATCGTGGGTTAGTGTGCCATCTCTTGTCCTTGTTTAGTTGGGGATGGTACACTGATTCAAGGGTGAGTATTGGACTATGTTATGATCCGATTGACTTATTATTGAGAAGTATTTATTCAGTTTATATGGCATGATATTATGTATCTTGTTACGTCCCTCTGAGGACTTGGTGTCTCTCAAGGTGTGTTCTTTTTATGATGTTTCGCAGGTGCTCTAGCCAAGATCACGGTCTTTCCTTTCTATCATAGAGGATTGCTCTTGGATCATTCATAGCAATTTTATCTATCCGTTCCTTGTATATTTTTCTTTTCATTTAAAAGGTTGGTAGTAGATCTGTCTCCGTCCAACATCATGTATAAAGACAATTCTTTGTGGATTATAATATCATTTATTCTCTTATATTTTTATGGATGGGATTAGTTGTCATGGTTTTTACTACATTTTATAGCTTATATATATACATACGAGGGTTACATATATTAGAGTATACTTCGTATGTATACAACTGGCATGTCTACGTACCTAGTCCTATATATTTTGGGACTGGGGCATTACATGTTCTTGTGGTAGCCCATGTAGGTCGAGATAAATTGTTTGGTTACTTTACCGTACCAAGCAAGCCTGTATATAGGATTAGAGTCTCGGATCTCATCCACATACTTGACCTCTTACCTCAATTCTATTTTCGAATTCTCATATGACTCTGATTGCATCTTGCTTGATCCCTTCTTTTGTAATCTTATCTTCCTTCGTGCTTGATAGGAGTTAACAGAATGACTTGTAGGCCTCATTGGTTCAATTACACTATTAGTTGAATTTTTATAAGTTGGGTAGAATGCCTCATGACATAGTACTCCCTTCGTCCTTAAGGCCCATTATAGAGGATTATCTAGACTATAACCCTTAGAGGACCATGTATCTTTGGTCGACTGAAGCCTTAGACAAGAAGACAGTAGGATGACTGTATATGCACGAAGACCGGACAAGACTTAGATCCTTAACTATTCGTAGTTTCTTTCATCATTATCTGGCGTACTCATATTTTACCATTGTGACTAATGCTGCTATATAGTCTAGCTTTGCAAGCTCACCCTTTTATTGAGTTTATTCAAGACATATGTTATCTGGGCATGTCCACTAACATATCGTCTAATGAGAATCGGTGCATGATGGTCTGATCAACCTAGTGAACTTGGTTCGCTCTTCGTATAATTTCTCTACGTGGATTGAGATATAGTTAAACTTGTCTTTAGGGTCTCATCCGTAACGGTCTCGACAAACTTCCTCTTTGAACTATTTAATCGCCCTTGAAACCCATATTTGTAATTCGATCCCATCTTCCTCAAACTCATATTGTTTTTCGTCACCTATTTAGAAAAACAACGCTCGAAGACATGAAGTATTCTTCTATGGCCATGAAGCTATGTAGACACAATCTTTTCCATCTATTCAAAATCGGAGAACTAACTCTAAACTCAAATCGTATCTACTGTATCACCTTATCTATTATGTCAATTAGTATTCTCTTATAATCAAGAGTCGAGGTACAATATCACCACTTTGAAATTTTTTTAACCTCATTAATCATAAAACCTTGCCTTAGTTCTATAGATTATAGATTGCAAGCCTTATAAATCTTAGGATTGACTAGCATTACCGATTGATTAGAATAAGTAGTTCTTGTTAGAGTGATAATTAGTGCCTCATTAACACCCACTTTCCATTTAGATCATTTGGTGTCCTCGGCCGTGACATTAATATTCGGAACACGAGACCAGCTGTTATCGTCCAACAAATTTCACATACAAGACAAAGACAACTCCACCTACATGTAGATATGTCATGTCTTACTAAAATACGTCCCCTTGTACTCTATTTTTATGATACGACTTTCAGGTCAAAAAGGCTAGCTATAATCCTTCCCATAATACCGTTTTCCTTTCTGACTATAATTAGAGATCCAACCTCGACTCAAATCTTCCAAACCAATATATGGTTGTGATCTACTCGAAGCTCTACGCACATGCCACTAGTGTGCCACCCAATTGAGAACCCGCTTGCTGCTTATACACAAAAGTCACGAAAGGCACATCTTCAAGACTTACAAAACCTACTTAACCAACTCGGCTGGAAATTAGCCCAACCACTTGAGTTGAAACCTATTTTATGATACCCTAACCTAATAGGAATGGTTCAGATAGATTTTGGGATCTCGCCCGGCTAATGAAGTTTAAAATTCAAGACTTAAATTAATCAAAGATTGGTTCCAACGGAACTAATAAATCATTGATTTATAATGTCTATTTTATCTATATTAATTTGGTACCTCTGCCATGACTTTGATATTTGGAGCATGATACTAGCCTTTTTCCTTCTAACAAATTCTACCCTCATGAACTAGACGAGCCACTCTACACACATGACATAACGTTCTACACAAACGCACCATCTGGCGCTCTATTTCAATTACACCGCTTTTATGACACATTTTCCCTTATAACAAACCACCGATGTCTATTTTCGTCCATTTAATTTTAACCAAACAATTTTGACCCATTCCCTTAAACGAAATGAATACCCCTGACCATGCAAGACTAATAATACCATATCTTGTTGAAGATGGTGCCAATTTGAAATTCTGGTATAACTACCACCTCCGTGTTTTTGGAAACTGATTTACGATTTGATATAGTTGCCTTCGTATCCAGCCTCATTATGCTATAATAATTTTGTTATATTATGTTTTATATTAATTGCGAGGACAAAATTTTTATAAGTTGGGTATGATGTAATCTTCCAAAAATTTGGAGGATTTTTTTGTTTTATTTTATTTAACTGGTTCTTAAAAAATTTGTGAATTATTTTGTTATTATAAATATAGTATTAGTCATGCCTAATTATTGTTATGCACGCTGGCTAGAAAATACGACACGGCTAGTGTGGTCAAGCACCTTGACTAGCATATTATCTATGGGTGCTACTAGATTTATTATACTTGGATATTTAGGGGTTTAAGTTTATTAAATCATATCCTGACTATCTTTCAATGAGTTAATATTTATTTATTTATTTATCTATTTAGTTATGCAATTAGTTTTTATTTGAAGGATTGTAAAAAAAAGTAAAATTTTCTGGTAACAAAATGGTAACTGGGTAGTCACCCAAATTTAATATTATTATTTTATTGTTAATATTATTATTAGTTTTAGAAATTTTTAAATTTTTTAATAATATTTTATGGTATTTTATTTCTTGTAGTCAATAAATATTATATAATTTTTCTTATAAATCAAAGGCTAGCAGTACATATATTTTGTATTGCTTACCAAATATTTTCTAAATATATCTTATAAGGTTATTAAGTTTTAGACTTTGAAGAAATTTTATTATCATATATTTTGGTATTTTTCCCCCTTTATAAATAATTAGTAAATATTTATATGATAAATTTTATATTCGAAAACTAGTAGGTAAATATTCACTTTTAACTATACTGATTATAATTTATGATATTATAAATTTCTCCATAAAGTAATAATTATTTAGTTTTAGCATATAGAAATTAATTAGATTTTTTCTTTACACATGTTATCCTAGATAGCATATATATAGATTGTTGAGATATAATATTTATATTAGAAATTTTTATTAATGTAATTTTTAATTTTATCAGTATATAGATATATGTATACAAGTTTTGAGAAGTAATATATATATATATATATATATATATATATATATATATATATATATATATATATATATATATATATATATATATAATAAAAATATATATATAATAAAATATAGCCAAAGTCAGATTCTCGCGAGATTTAACAAAATCTCTCGAGAGACCACCCCGCTTAAACCCGCGACCCCCCTCATAAATTGCCTAACCCAACCCAAAGAACTCTGTTATATATATATATATATATATATATATATATATATATATATATATATATATATATAATATATATATATATATATATATATATATATATATATATATATATAACAGAGTTCTTTGGGTTGGGATATATATATATATAATATATATATATATATATATATATATATATATATATATATATATATATATATATATATATATATATATATATATATATATATATATATATATATACTTCTTAGAACGGAAACACTCCACAAGAAAACCATAATCTTGACTACGGCCAACATCCCCAACCTACCCACGCCGTGCTCCGACCATGGCCATGCCACCACCGCGCCACACCGTCGGCCGTCGAGTAGCAGCATCAACAGTTGCAGCAAGCTCCATAGCAGCAGCAGCAATAGTGGAGTACCCCCCTTCGCGACGCTCGATCGCCTTCCACAGTTCATCGATTTCTGAACCAACAGCTCGGGTACGCTCACGCATAACCCCCTTCCACCCCCCTTTAAACATATTAATTCCAAGTGCAACTGATTTTTGTAGAAAGCAAACCAAAATCTCGAGAAAAATCTATTCAATTAGAACAAAAAACTCGACACGGAGACATAACTTAGAAGGCCGATTTCGGTTAGTGTCACGACCCGCACCCACCGTGAGGGTACGAGTACGTAACAGTGCCCAGCCTACGCCACAGTGCCGGCGGTCGAACGCTGTTCTAGGTCATGAACTATAACTACATAACATGAATATACCCTCCAAAAGGAGGCCAACACAGAGGTACAACTCAATCACAATCTAAGGTAGAATGTAGCACGATGGAAATAGATAAGAAATCCTCAACTGAGGTACAACAGAATGAAATAACAAAGTCTCAACAACTACTAGTCTAACATCTCTAAAATATACAACTTTGAAAATAAAGACAACAGCTAAACATGAAAAGAAGAACAGTCTAAGCTATCTACACTATGCAAGGTATCGTCCTCAACAGCTGCATGAACCTCCCCTGGGGTCCAGGTCGCGAGTGTCATCTAGGCAAGCTCCAAGTAAGGGGTGCAGGGTTCCTCATCATCCTCTGTAAATTTTCAACAGGTCCAGCCAGGACGGGGAGCGAGCACAAAATATCTCACGCAGTTCATAACAGGTTAGAAAATATAACGTGCAATAGAGTAAGATACATGAAACGCTGAAAGAAGATATATATGAAAAACATAAGGATATGATAATAGGAAATATCTATATATGATAAGTAAGAATTGTAAGCAATATGTGATTTAGAGTACAATATGGTTATGTAAACGGGTTAGGTTATACAATAGAATGGGACTCCTTTGTACCTGGGTGTACAATGGACATATACAATAGGATTGATCACATAACCATTTCTACTCTCCCTCCCCAATAAATACACAAGGATCCAATTCAGTTACGTTACCTTATAAAATGGCTTGTACAATAGCTTGTACAATAGAGCTCAATGTGATAATGAGAGTACAATATGCACAATGAGTGTACAATGATAAGGGTATTCAATAAATATAATATGTTAGTGAAACGCACATCACAATATGTATTTAGTGAACACAAGGAGATAACATCGCAAAAGAAGATCCATATAGTACCAATCCGTGTTACCAATATGTCAGCATCAAGTAAATTAATCTATGGCAAGAATAGACGTTCTAGCAAGTATGAAACGGTCAGAGAATGTACTCGCCTGGTATCTGAATGTCTGAAGTAACTGTACTGTCCGAGATGAGGTACCAGACTCCTAGTTAGAGAAACACAAGTCAAGATGTATACAGGGGATGATAAATGTAATCTACAATGCATCTGCATGCTATCTAGGTCAAACTAGACTAAAGTCAACACTTGGTCAACTCTAATCAACCACACTAGTTAAACTAGGTCAACTAGGTCAATTCCTAGACCAAACAAGTCTAACAAGTCTTAATAGGCCTAACCAAGCCTAGTCTAGCAATCAAATACAAGCACAAGCCAAACCAAGCTAAGCTAATCACACACAACATATATATGGAGAGAATAGGAGTGAGTGAACATGTAGGAAAAGCCAAGTGCAATATGCATCAATGTGAACCAGTGTCATAGTGATAGTGTCAACATAGTGTCATAGCAATATATAGGGACATAGTGTAAGGGGTACATGAGGTAATATAGGATTTGTTAACATTGAGCATTGCATCACCTTACATACAAATTCATGCATATATACATTGTATCCTACATTGCATATCATGTATATCTTCATGCATTGCATTCATGTACTCATTACATACATGCTTACCTACATACTTGCATATATACATACATAAATACATATAGATTCATGCTACATATATTATTATATATTAACATATATGTATATTCATATATATATATAGAGGGAAGGGCCACAAGTGTGTGTGAATAGAGTGTCAAATGTATAGAAGGGTCACATACATTGGCAAAAAAAGAATATGTGTATACAAGGGAAAAGGCTAGCATGTTTTCAGTTAACAGGGGTTTAGTGTGTGTTAGAGTTTCTGTGTGGGAAGGGTTAATGAATAAACCATGTGTCATGATATTGTGTGTGTATGTGTTCTAAGGTGATAGGAATATGCATACTAGAGTGTGTGTGTCAAAGTTCATGTATGTGTGTGTGTAGGACCTGGAACAATGAGTGTCACATAGAAATAGGAAATCAGTGAGGGTGAATGAGTGATATGGTACTAATCATAATTCAGTTTTCTGTGGAAGAAAAGGAAAACAGTTCATGGTGTGTGAGTGAATTGTGTGTTAGAGGGTGGTGTGACAGGTTTTGTGAACTTGTGTAATCTCAGGGAATACAATGCAAATGTCTTAGGATTCCATTTAATAACAGGAAAGTGAAACAGTCCCAGGTTTCTATTATGTCTCAGAAATCTATAACAGTGCATACAAGGAATTCTCAGAAAATTCGAAGAACATTTAATGGCAATGGTTTTCAGTTCATTACAATTGACAGGAATTACCTCAGGTTCATACTTATCACAATTATTCTCAGGCTTATGTAAAGAAGGAAATCTCAGGAAGGACTCATATTTGATATCTCAGTTAATAGTTAAAGTATTTTTGTTTAAAAAGATCCACATCAAGACTTAACCAAATCTGAAATAAATCCCAATTCAGTTTACAACATCCCACATTCAAATTCAACCATGTACACAACGAATACTAGCATGAAAATTTACATTGAATGATCACTCGATTTCAGTTTAAAAAGAAGGGAAAACTAATTCTCAGATTTCCTGTGACAGTGGCTAACATACCAACACAAAGCATGAGAATCCACTCAATATTTGGTTTAAGGAATTATGTGACTAGTTCAATAGGGAAACATAAGAAAAATAGGGATTTAAAACATGTATCAGTCCATACCTATAACTCAATACAAACTCGAAAATGAATATGAACCAAATCCCATGCCAACCTAATCTCTAACATGTTATCCACATATAATAGTAACCACACCACATTAATTTACATGTTACCAATATCTAATTACAAATTAAATGGGAACAAAATAGTGGGTTAATAGGGATTGAACTTAACAGAAAATAGGAATGCAGTACATAACATTTGTTTCAGGAAATGGGGATTCGACAACAACCAATCAACTAAAAAACCAAGAGCTGAACCCTATCATGATGTCTAATTATAAAAACAACTAACCCTCATTACATTATACGATATCAGCGTTTAAATGTAAATGAAAATAGATGAAACAGTGTTAATATCACTGATACTTTGACAGTATCAGGAAAATGAGGATTTCCTAAATTCGAATACCATATTACTCCAAAACCCAAATCAGTTGCATACGAAGGTCAGTCACACGTGCACATGTGTCAGGGGGTCATGCTCGTGTCCCAAAATGTGTCCAACTGTGTCGAATTTAACTGAGACCAATGTGACATAAACAGTGTATCCGACAGGCTCGTGCAATGAGGACACGGCCTCGTGCACGCGACACAGGGCACGACACGACTCGTGCTCGTGCCCATGTGTTCGCCCCATATAGGCTTATTCGTGTCACCCTACATCGTGTCCACAAGGGTCGTGTCAAGAGTTTTGGAGGTCGTAACAGAGCCAAAACTGTGCGTCGTGCGACAGTATAAGACCCGTGCACACGTGTTTCCTTACTCGACACGACACGAAACAAGATGAGACTTTAGGGAGTCTTATCAGACACTAGACCCACCTCTGTGTCAAAGGAATCGTGTCCAAGTGACACAGACACTGCGCACGAATCCTCGAGTAGCAGGGCACTGCCCTAAGGCTGCTGCGGGCATGTTCGTGTCCGTTTTGGACACGGACACGACTCGAATTCATGCTCAGTCTATACGAAATGTAATATACATATATAGATCTGTCATTCCATGTAATTATTCCACAAAAATTAGAAATAAAATCCTAAGAGCATTCTATCAAACACCTATACGTACACTATGACACGTGTCCGATACGGACACCAAATGGACACGAAATCTAGCAAAACCTATTCCTACAGAGAGAGGACACCTAGGGCTTCCTATCCATGCAAAGAAATCAAAATTTCATGGAGAGAATAGAAGTTACCTATTCGTGTTCTTCTCCAAGGAAAGCTTCAAAATGGGGGATCCTTCTTGCTAACCCTAAAGCTCCAAATTGTATCAAACCTGAGAATGGCCTCCAAACAGTAGGGGGACACTAATTAGGTTACAATGGAAGAAGTTTCAATAAAATGGACTAATATTGAATAAACTATGAAGAAATTTCAATGGAGAACAAACCTTTCCTTAGAAAATGAAGGGATGAATAAAGAGGAGGCACAAACTTTGAGAGAGACTTTATAGCAAGGGGGGAGATCCCTAGGTTGGTCACCAAGTTAGGGTTAGGGTCTTTGGGGTGAATCTAATGGCTATCAATCCATCAAGTCCAATCAAGGGCCTACAACCTAGGTTTCCCTTAGTCAAGTTGCAACCTATACATTCTAACTATTCATGACTTAAACCCAACTAATAAATACTAACTAATACTCTCTATGGCTAACTAGACTAGCCATGACTAATCTAAGTTAGGTCCAATCTAGGTTAGACTAATCTAAACCACATGGCAATCAATTAATGATATTAAAAATCACACCATTCCTAATAATCATATTAAATTCCAATAAATATATATTAAATTAAATAATTCAAAAATGACTAAAATACCCTCAAACTAAAAATGATAAATAAATTACCCTAATCACATGCTAGGCTCTAGGGCAGACAGTCTCTACGGTTACACTAGCAAGACACCAAATCACAAGTCATAATTTAAAATAGTTTAAAAATGATTAAAAATCACCAAAAATTATAATATGAAATAAATATCAATAAATAATAATAAATTATAAAATTTCAAAATTACCCTCATTTTAGAAACTGGGTGTTATAGTCAAACCATCGACCAAATTAGAAAACACTTGAACATCATTGTATACAACATATACAAGATTAAAACCCCTTTGGTAGTTCCTAACTTCATTTAGCATATGCAAAGTTATTCGATGTTAAAAATTAAGAAAAATAACTAAAACAGAAAAAAAATGAGTAAACTATCCGATACGGCTTGCGCTCCGACAAACCGGGCGACATGGTCATGCATTATACACATCGAAAGGCACATATAGATGTTGCCGACGTGTGGAACTGACGAAACTCGATTTTGTTGCGCATACGCGACAAAATCAGTGCGTATCCGAGATATCCCCGTATCGACCTTTTGTAAACATGGCCATAACTTGTATACGTTCGTCATATCGAGAAGAAACTCATGACAACATGACCGTATTGAAATTTGGTCCTGTACGCCATGTTTGGTCGACTCTGAGAAGGTCGACCGGAATGCCTATTTGGCAGTCCTATGACCCGATCCAACAGGTAAAATTTGCATGCCCACGGGAATCCAACTTTGGACATACAGTTGGGTTTGCCTATCAAACCAGACCCAGATATGTAGTTTGATGACTTTAGAGACCGTAGGAATGGCAAGTTTTTCGGTGTAAAATGGGTCCAACGACGAACATCGTTTTGACCAAAATTATGATTTTGCTTATGTTTCAGAATTGGACTTATGGGTAGTCTATTCTTGCTATATTTCTTATTCTGGAAATTTATGGTATTTATTTCAGCATCGAGGATGTTTGTGGATTTTGACTTAATTGATGATGATTCTGACTGTTGGATTTTGCTACTTCTCGTACCACCCTCAGGCAAGATACCTCGCCATTTGCTACCTATTTACTTTAGCTCATATTTATGCATTTATTCATTTTTTCTTTCTACAAATTATACTGTGCTACATAGTTATATTGAGATACAGTTTTACTATCTAGTTCTATTTCCGTTACTTTTCTATTATGCACATTTAACCTAGAAGTAAGGGACCACCAATATTTGTGATGCATTCATAAACCTTGATACAGTTGTACCACAGAGTCGCGAGTCACGTATAACTCGAACTGCATGACTTGCTGGCCATCGGTAGTATAAGCCATGCGATAGGGTTAACCCCTAATAGTATTGCTGATAGTTTGACTTTACGGTTAATAGAGGTTATGTGTTGTGAAAACATATAGGTATGGGAAGGGAGGACATATCCTTAGCGTATGGGCTACTATGCATATTTCGCTTGTGACCGTATGCTCCGCCGGAGATACGGGTTGACGACTTATTTATTGCTGGCCACTGACGTTCAAGAAATGGTTATACGTGAGGCCCCTAGCGCCCCAAGTGGGGACTATGTCGATCCTATTTTAGCCAGAGAGCCCATGCGTTGGAGGGATATTCTTAAACTGCATTCACTAGAATAGTTAGGCTACCCTATACTTTAGGTATGGGTACTTTTGGTTTGAGTACTTATATCTGATCGCGATGGAACAGTAACTTATCGCAGACTAGTTTGCCACATCTTGTCCTTATTTGGTTGTAGGTGTGGCTCACTACTCCGATGAGAAGGTACTGAACCTTATTTGGTCAGAATACCATACTGGATTCATAGCTTTGGAAGATACTTCATCGTGGTTAGTATGCCATCTCTTATCCTTGTTTGGTTGGCGGATGGTACGATGATTCAATGGTGAGTATTGGACCTTGTTATGATCCGATTGACTTATTATTGAGCATTATTTATTCAGTTTATATGCATGATATTATATATCTTGTTACATCCCTCTGAGGACCTGGTGATCTCTCCAGGTGTGTGCTTTTCATGATGTTTGCAGGTGCTTAGCTAAGATCACGTCTTCCTTTCTGTCGAGGAGGATTGCTCTTGGATCATTCATAGCCATTTTATCTATCCATTCTTGTATATTTTTTTCATTTAAATGGTTGGTAGTGGATTTGTCTCTGCCTAATATCTTGTATAAAGACAATTCTTTGTGGATTATATGATATCATTTATTCTTTATATTTCTATGGATGAGATTAGTTGTCATGGTTTCTACTGCATTTTACAACTTATGTATACATACGAGGGTTCCATATATTGGAGTATACTTTGTATGTTTACAGCTGGCATATCTACGTACCTAATCCTATGTATTTTGGGACTGGGGCTTTACATGAAATATAGTACATCTCTCATATGCCAATGGTGAAAACCCATATGAAGAGTATGTGCCAATAAACGAAGAATTAGACGCTCTCGCTGATAAGAACCCAAAAATGGTGACAGTCTTCGACGAATTGGTATGCTACTTCATGATCTGCCCCCTTCTATACAGGAGTCATGCGAATGGGACATGTTACTGGCCCAAATGGTTGCCATATCTATTTTTAGGCCATATCCAGGAGAACAAGGTGCAGGAACATCTAGATTGTGATTCTCATTTTTTTGAACCGCTTGACGCAGTGCTATCCATAAATTGATAGAGAAGTCAAGGGATATTGACAATAAGATGAAGCAGGATTGGCATGAATTGAAGGCTGATACTCCTATCGAGACCTATATACGATAAGTAGTAGATAAATGTCTCGAGAAGTGACTCTAGCTGGCTTCCTATCCTTGTGGCTATGACGATTGTGGTCCCCGGATCCAGTACTATTGATAGGATCCATCGAGGTGTACTATTCGCCATTGTGCGTTTAGTGTTTGGACACAAGATGGATATTCTTTCTGTAATGACCTGCCGGTTGAATGCAGGTCTTCGTTCTTTCACAAATGCCATGATGACGGATCCTAGTATTCGAGATGATTTTTCCCGTATAGAGATGTCGTATACTTATTTGTTCGGCTGGTTATTGCTACACAACCCCATTCTAATCCAGCTCTAGGCTTCGTAGGAGGAGACTTCATCAGACGTTCTGCCATATCTCGATGGAAAGTAAACTCCCTTACTGACTTCGATAGGCATGAATATGGGTTTCGAGTAGAGATTATACTGCGTTCCATCTCCTCCTGAACGTGCGAATCTTCCTCCCCTGCTCATGGACTTAGAGCCTATTACTGCTTACCCACTACCAGCTGCTTTTATGTGGTTGAAGATGATCAGACCCTCTCACCTGATATATTGGTTTGTGAGTGAGTTGTCTGGAACCGTACCTGTCTAGCCGATTTACCTGCCAGTTCGGCTACGATCAAATGCACATCGGTAATGCAACCACCTGTCTAAAAGTATTCGGATATCTGATTGATGGTACTGAGGATGGTGATATTATAGTGCCCGGGGCACTAAGGCTACATTTTCAATGTCCTCTGCTGCTCTTGAAGTGGGCCCGTATGTTACATACATATGCGAACTTTTATACTTCAGCCAACACCATCTTCGAGGCTTTACCTTGTCCAATAGTTTTGTTAGTGTCAAACGATTACGATTGGAGGCCAAAACCACCCTAGAGTACAAAAGGCTGAAGAGAATGCTCCTACTGATGAGCCTCTTGAAGTTGCCCTGTCGGCCTTCCTAACGAGGTGAATGATCCGCTAGAAATCTTCGCAAGAAGTGGAAAGATAAATGTCCTGTAAAAGGGGCTAACAAAAGACGAAAAGTCAGGGAGTCACCTACTCCATCCGTCCTAGCTACTCCTCCTTCCCTCTAAGGATCGGGGGTAGAAAAAAAAGAAAGAGTTGTTATTACTGAACAGCCCGCAGCGAGGATGATATCCTAGATACGACAGGTTGAAGCAGAATTTTCTTCTGGGGGAAGGAACAACCCCTTCTCCAATCTCAAAAGAAAGTAGAATTCAAACTTAAGAAACTAGTAGGAGGCCGGATGTGCGAGATGAGCCTTCTGGATCCGAGGATCTCCTCCAATGCCACTCCAGCGCAAAATGAGAGAAAAGTACTAGTAACCGAAGTTGTACAACAAGAAACTGCAGCTACGTTTACTCCCTCAGTGCTAGGGCAGTCTCCTGGTCAACCAGAATTGTGATTCCTGTTACAAGCCCTACTGTCCCTGAAAGGTAATGCTCTTGCCCCTCAAAATATTAGTTCATTGGGCATTTGTGTTGACATATAAGTTTTTTATTTGCAGGGGCTCCAACAACGAGTATTCCAGCTCCAACTGTTGGAGTGGATACTACTTTGGTCCCTACTTCAGAATCAGTGTCCCTAAAGATCACCATTCCAGTGACTGCACTTGCCGGGGCAAGAATAATATTACCATCCCCTACCAAGGATGCTCTGAAGATCATGCCTTCTGAAGAGATATTACCCTCGAATGTCCCAGCCTTCGCTATGACCCAAGCTCCTGTCCTTCTCAAGAAGACAAGGAGATGATAGAGGCACTAGACGACTGATTTCGGTGACGGACTGATTGAAGAAGATCTTGGGGACGCTACTTTTGAGGATCGAACAATGGTCCAAGAAGATGAAAACCTGATGGCTAAAGATAGCCAAACTAGTGTTAAGGGTAAAGAATACCCTATTGAAGAGGAGGACCATCAAAGCCCAAAATGATAATCAGAATCTCGATAAACCATGAGGTAGTAAGAATTCTGATATTGATATCGAGGGCAATGAAGGCCCAGATGATGAAGGTGATGTTGATATCGAGGGTGATGAAAACCCTAAAGAAGTTGATGCTGAGGAGATCCAGACCCCAGTTGAACGAGTCTTTGAAATAGAGGGAGCAGAGGTGGCAGCCCCAGGTGACCAGGCCGAATCAGTGGCTGGCAGCAGCTGCTTCAAGTCAGGGGGCTCGGAGGCTGGGTGTAGCCATGCGGCCATCTCTGAAAATACTATGAAGAGACTCATTACAGATAGAAACACTATGCCTCGTGAGACTCCATATGTGCAGCCAGACTCAGGTAAATTTTGACTTTATTCACCATTACTCCTTGGATATATTATGATTGTGCTTTTTGATAGCAGAGAGTCACGTGGGGACTATTACTGTAGTCCATTAGCGTCTACAGCTTTCAGCTTCAACTCCACCATGGCCCCTTTGGACATGGGGACTTAGATTGTAGAGGAAAGCTCTTCGAGGATGCTACACCGAAATCTATTGGTGCACAATCCATGATTCTTTCAACTTCTGCAGAAAGAGGGATTCGGGCTAAAGTGGTGACTCCTGACATATCGACGGTAATAAATAGCATCGCCGAGACTTATACAAGTGCTTTTTCACCTCTTTGAGAACTCTTGTTCAGATGATCTTGGAGAAAGGATACCCTTACGAGTCAGTATGGAGAACTACCACTTTCGTCATTGAAGCCATCCACAATATTGGCGATCTTGAAATAGTCAACTTCTTGGAACATCTTGGATACGCTCGAGGAGCCTATCAAATCCTACCAAGATCTGACAAGAGGCAACATTCAGAGACTCGTGGATACGGAATACGAGGCTTTGGCTCGTGAGTCTAAAGCACGAAACAACCCTGGATGATTTATTAGTCGCTTTCTAAGTACGATCTAGAGAATTAGAGTCAAGCATTGCTGAAGCTAAATTCCCTTAAACTCCATAAAGCTGAGGCAACAGAAAGCGAAAGAAGCGGCTAAATATCATGCTCGTCTTCAAGAATTGGAGGACAAAATGGCCAAGCTTCGTGTGATGATCACAACAGCTAAGAAGTGCAAGAAGAGGTTCTTGAATCATGTCAAGTTGCTTCGATCCTTCTAGATGATTTGATAAGGCAGTGAGACAAATTTGTCCGTGTTCAGAGTGCTAAAAGAACGACAAGTTAACTCTTTGCAACCTTTTGACCAGAGTCTGGGAGAGACTTGGCCTGGCAAAGGGTGATTGAATCCAGAGTAGAGCGAGCTGATTCTCCGAAGAAGCTGATCACCGATCTTAGCACCCAACCTTCCAAATGAAGCTATCTAGATGTAATAACTTTTTTGTTTTGATTATTTTGATAAATGTATTAATTTTGCTTGGAATGAAAATTGATGATGTTTTGTAGCTCTATTACTTATTGCATATATGTTAGAGACAAAAGCAAATAGTAATACAAATATGTTCAGAGGTGCCAGACATGATATATCTCTTGAAAATAATAATACTTATTACATCTGTTCAGAGGTAATGTGGACATGATTGAATATAACTTAAATATTTTCGTTTCTGAGACGGCAACATCAAAGGTAAAGGAAATGACAAGTCATTAATGTAGATAGTAAAATTCGGAGGTAATATGGACGTGAATTCATATATCTATTGATTATCCTTAGGCTAACTAGGACAAGAATGTGATATCTTTTAAAACAACTAGATTTCAAAAGATGATGTTTGTAGTTATGTAGTAGACGTTGTGGGTCAAAGAAATGTATCATACGATCTGGATAGACTCCGCTGGGATTCAAAGATTTGAAGTTATATAATATTGGTTAGAAAATATAGTAGACACTTTCAAACATGGTATTTCTTCAGGAATTTTCCATTAATAGGCATTATAGCGATTCAGCCATCCATCCCAGACAGTTGACAAGCTCCGTTAGAGATAACTTTGCTTATAACGTAGGGACCCTTCCATTTTGGTTGAACTTGCCTTTGCTCATGTGTGTCATAGTCATAGGACGGTGACAGTAAGGACTAACTCGTCTTTTTGAAATGCTCATGCTTTGACTTTATGGTCGAAGGCTTTTGAGATACGGGTTTGATATAGCATGTGCTGTTGAGCTAGTAGCGATTTCTTGTCAAATGATTCAAGCTCCTGAATTCGAAGACGATTTTTGTTTTCTATTGTGAGTTCGTTGGCAATGGTTTTTCCAACGATAGGACTGCTGCACATCCATATACCAAAGAGAAAGGTGTACATCCAGTCAGAGTGCGTATGGTAGTATAGTAGGCCCATAGACATTCTCTAAGCTTTTTGCTCCAGTTACGGTTATTAGTTGAAATGAACTTCTTGAGAAGCTTGATGATACTTTTGTTGAATGCTTCTGCCAAACTGTTAGCTACGAGATTGTAGACTATAGAAGCATCATTGTTGATCTGGTTATCAACACAAAATCGAGTGAACTTCTGACTGATGAACTAAGGTCCATTGTCGTGAATGATTTGCCGAGGAATGCCAAATCTGTAGATCACCTGATGTTTGATGAAGTTGATGACATAGCTTATCTTGACTTCAGCTAAGGGTATAGCTTCGGCTCATTTTGAGAAGTAATCGGTTATAGCTAGGATAAACCGATGTCCTCGAGATAAATATAGATTAATAGGACCAATAACATCCATGCCCCAAGTTTCGAAGGGCCATGATGCTACAGCAGAATGAAGAAATTCTGAAGGTTGATGAATGAAATCTGCGTGCATTTGACTTGCCCGACATTTTCTTGAATATTCAACGGCATCTGACACTATGGTTGGCTAATAGTATCCCATGCATCAAATCCAATCTTGTAGCTTAGGACCAAGCTGATGTGCACCACAGACACGGTCATGAGATTCATAGTATCTGGTTTGCTTCAACTTTTGCAAGACAGCGTAGTAGCATACCGTCAAATGATCGTCGATCGATTGTTTTGGAGATGTGATTGTATTAGAACCGGAGCGACCGCCGATGAATTATAGTTGCTTCTTTGGGATCTTCAGGTAGAATGTCATGTACCACAAAGTTAATGAAAAGAGCTCTCCAGTCTTCACTTGTAGTATAAACTTCGACTGAATTACTGGATTCTAAATACAAATTTTTTTCGATGCAGAATAACTCCTTGTTGGTGATAATGATCATCTGTTGTTTTTATTGGGATGCTAATACTGTCGCTAGATTAGCAAGTGCATCAGCTTCTATATTGCAAGCTCGATATACATGTTCAATGAAGAATCCTTTGAATGATGTAGCCAATTTGACAGTTGCTTCTTGATATGGAACGTGATCTTGATGCCGAACTTCATACGTGCCTCTAACCTAATTGACAATCAGTTTAGAGTCTCCATAGACTTCAAGGTATTCGCTATCCAACTGTTTGACTAATTAGAGACCGATGAGTAGAATGTTGTATTCAATATTATTAGAATACGGCTCGTCCAAAGAATAAGCTCTCTGAATGGCCAGTCCTTCTGGTGATACCAGAACGATTCTAACTCCGATGATGATAGTGCCTTTGGGTCTGATTCTGGATGCACCATCAAAGAATAAATGCCAAACAAAGATTTCTTCTGAAGTCATGTTTGATTTCGAAGTTTTATCAGAAATTTCGTCATAGAGTTTAGATGTCTCAAGGATCGGATGAGCAGCCAAGAAGTCAGCTAGGGCTTGACCCTTAACGGACTATTGTGGGACATAAACCATATCATACTATGCCAGTAGTATGGCCCATGTAGCGAGTCTGGAATTGAGTGTACTAGGTTTCTTCATTATAATTTCGAGATGGTTGACTCTGGAGATGACAGAAATGGTTTAGCCCGTGATATAATGTCATATTTTCTGAAGAGCAAATATCAGGACTAAATATTCTTTTTCTACTAGCTGTATCGATGTTCAACATCGATCATCGTGTGACTAAGATAATAGATGGCTTGCTTATGACCTTTCTTGTTCTTCTGGGCTAGTAAGTCACTTAGAGAATGATCCGTTGCTAGAACATACATCAAGAAGGGTATTCCAGTGATTGGAGGCACTAGGACTGGAGGGTTCATCAAGTACCACTTTATGTCTTAAATGCTTGTTGTCTTTCTTTGGTCCAAATGAATGACACCTCTTTCTTCATTAGTTGGGTGAACAGTCTGTACGTCCAGAGAGATTTGAGATGAATCTCCTGATGTACGCAAGCCATCCCTAGAATCCTCGTAGCTCTTTTAGGTTGTGTGAAGGACACATCTCTTGAATGGCTTTAACTTTCTCGTGGTCGACGTGTATACCCTTAGAGGTAATAACGAATTCAAGGAATTTGCCACTAGAGATTCCCAAGAATGACTTGGTAGGATTCATCATAAGTTAATGCTGGCGCATTAGATTGAAGATAGTTCTGAAGTCTTGGATGTGAACCTCCTTCAGAGAACTTTTGACAGAAATATTGTCGACACAGCATTCGACTGTCTTCCATAAACATTTGTAGAAGATAGTGCTCTTGGCCCGCTGGTTGGTTGTACTAGCGTTATTGAGACCAAATGGCATGACAGTGTAATAGTAGACCCCTAAAGGAGTGCGAAAAGATGTATGTCTTTCATCTTCGGGGTAGATCCTGGTCTGATTGTATCCGAAAAACCTGTCCATGAAAGACATTCATTCAAACCCGTAAGTGTTATCGATCATGACATCAGTGATTGGAAGAGGAAACCATCCTTGGGATAAGCTTCATTAAGGTCTCTAAAGTCGATGCAGACTCGGACCTTTCCTATTTTTTTTATACTAAAACGACATTAGCCACCCAATAAGGATTTGCTCCTCTCTGATAAGCTACAAGTAATGAGTTTCTTGACTTTGATTTCTATGCATCCATCATATCAGGTCAGAATCGACGTTGTTGTTGCTTAACTGGCCTTGTATTTGGCAGAATATTGAGCTTGTGGGTAGCAGTCTAAGGATCTAATCTCGGCATATCCTCATAGCTCCAACCAATACATCAATGCATTCTCTAATGAGCTGGATCAGTTCTTATTTATCCGCTTTAGAAAGACTTTTACTGATGAAGATTGGCCTTGGAGAAGCTTCATCTCCGACATTGAGCTAGACCAACTGATCTTTGATAGGTGGTTTGCGTTGCTCGTAGCGAAGTTCCCATTGAGTATCCATCCTTTGTGCCAAGGATCTGATTTAGGGGCTTCAGTGAAGTCGTCGTCGTCTTCTGAGAACTCAGCGGTCACCATATTAGAGGATAGAGTCACTCGATGGATATGCCCTATACTGGCGTCTGAATCGCATGAGACAGAATCAAAAAATTTAGATTGCTCCTCTTTGTCAGACTCAGTAGCGTCTGGGGTCATGATCGACGAGGTATAGCCTAACCCATGCTTTGTTTTGTTATAATATTGTATTGAATTTCCTTTCAGAGTAGGTATATGAATAGGAGTTCGCCTTCCCCTACAACCGTTGAGGCCGATTTTGAAGTTGTAGCCCATATTTTGGATGATGTTCTTCGATTGCTGACTATAACGACGTAGTTGAAGTTGCCCATTATCGTCATTTTAGCATCATTATTGGATGTAGCCTTTTGATTCAGTCCTTTGCTGAAAAAATAGGGTGTTCATCTTTCTATCAGGAAGGAACCAGAAAGAATGAATCTTGTATTGATTCCAGTAATACTTCATCTTGAAGAGGTTGAGCTGCCCCTAATATATGGGGTTCGATGTTATCCAAGATTTCTAGATAACATCGAGTATAATAATTGACATTAGTATACTGCAAAGGAGATGCTACTTTATTGATAATTATATTATCATTTACAACAGCGCTCTTGATCTTAGCTGATAGCTTGCTAAGATTGATAACAAGAGGAGGAGAAGGAGTTTGAGAAGGCTTCGTACAATGAAGGTCAATAACAAGAGGCTCAGAAGAGGTGAGCTCGCTACGCTCTGTCTTTTCAGCAAGAGGATGCCTGTCAGAAGGAGAGAGATTGATGGTCAGCATTTGAGAAGACGAGGACGAGATGTGCGTCCTTTGACAGGAATTACCTGAACATTATTCGGACTCACTTGTCGGTCTTCTTCAGTGTCCATGTCCAGTACCACTTTCATGAACTCCTCTTTGTACATTTTGGAGTCCGTAAAATATGCCTTGATACCTCGAAATAGGTTAAGGTCAGCCACTTATTTGCGAACTTCGTTGTTGTCGTCCACATATTTGAAGCATTAATGGAGAGCAGATGGCATGATGTTATGTTCATGCAACCACGGTCTTCCTAAAAAGTCATTGTAGAAGACGTGATTATTAATCACATAAAAGTAACCTTTGTGTGGAGATTACCTATTTGGACTTTTAGGCGAATCTTTTCCAATGGTTCGCTTTTCACAAAATTGAACCCAAAGATAATCGTGATTATTGCAGAGAGATTATGGACTGGGATCTTCAGCGCATCCAATAGAGTCTTTGGCATAATAAGAACATGTTATCAGTTCCTTGTCTAGTTTCTTAAGCTGGGCTAGACAAGCGTCTGCTTGCATTAAAGCTTCACTTAACATCTTCGGGTTTTCCTTGAGAGATGCAGGAGTTCGAAAATCAATAACCTTACCGGAGTATTGGCTAGTTGAGCCAATAGGTCAAAGTTATACTGCTTTTCAAGTCCAAGAGATGGAGTTTTCTCCAATATTTTATCGAAACGAACTGGCTGTTTGCCTTTGCCGGCCGCTGTTGGTTTGGGAGGAACTAGTTTCGCTTGAGGAGATAACGTCGAAGGATCATTGACGACAGGTGGAGAAGATGCTGAAGGGGCATCAGAGACATGAGGGGGAGTGGCTGCATTCTCTTGTCCATCTGGATAATCTCTAAGATAAAGTCTTCTAGATCAGGAACCAATCATGGCTTCTTCTTTCGGTACTGGAGCAAAGGACACCATGTTATAGTTCTTTATCCTAGTATTACCTCTGGATGACTTTTTTGATGACATGCTAAATTTGTCCAGAATCCCAGTCCAATACGGGACTGGTTGTGTTGAAGAAATAGAAAGGGATATTGGAGACCATTTTCCATCATTTAAGCCAGGGGCTTTCTGTAGATCATATCCCATCTTTGTCATCAGTTTGTGGGACTGTTGACTGTATAGATAGAAGCTGGCCAGTAAATGATTTTCGGCTTTGGTGTCACTACTTTGGCAGAAGAAGGCGAAGTTGCCGCTGGGATGAAGGTAGCATCAAAAGGTGGAAGGTGATCATCCAGTGATGTCATATGACATGACTTGTATTTGGTCGTCTTTCTTGACTTCGTAGGGGAAGCAGGTGTCTTTGACTCAAAGTCAGCAACCAAATCGGGGTGAATCCACATAATCTCCCCTTTATTGGTTGACAAGGGTACGAGACCGTCACTTTGTGCTGGTGGAAGGTTGACGATCTCACAAGTAGCTTTTGGAATGGGACATCCCCATCATGCACAAGTTGAGTAGGAAAGTCGACAAATTACAGAGAAACGACATTGGCAGTCTCTATTTTTTATCTTGCTGAAGAATGATTGCCTTGGCGTTGATCAGTTCCTGGATCCTTCCTTTAAGTACGTAGCACGCCCTAGTTGGATATCCCAAGAACCTATGATAAATACAGTATTTAGGATCGTCAGCCTTACCTACTTCATCTGGCCATTTTACTTTGGGTAGTTGAAGTTTGTTACTCTTGATGAGACAATCGAATATGCTCATGATGTCATCCTCGTCAAAGGAATATTCCTCCTTAGGACGTGGTACCCTCTGGGGGTGCCGTCGTGGCAGGTGTTGACTGGCTCATATTAATGACTAAATCTTCTTTGCCTTTCACATTGATGACTAAAGCTTCTTTGCCTTTACGGTTGTTCTGACGACTACCGATGTTGGTTGCACTATGTTCATCTTTCTCAAGATTAGGCATCTAGATGCCTAGTTGTTTGAACTTGTCAGCACTGTCTTCGACGGCCCTGGCACTTATTATGAATGAGGCCCAGTCTTGCAATTGCATGGGTCCAGTCCATATGCTGACTATAGGTAACAAGTTTGATTTGCATGTATCGATAGTCAGTGCATCTTGAGTACCCAAAGGCATTTTAAGTACCTCCCGACGGAAGCGCTCGATGAAACGTTCAACAGTTTCATTTGGCTGTTGTTTAATTTTGATAAGGGCCGACATGGTCATGTCATTTGTTCCCTCATAGAATCGTTCCAGGAACATTTGTTTAAATCTTACAAAAGATGTTATATAACCATCTGGCAAACTACGATACCAGTCATAGGCCGCACCCGCCAAGCACCCGACGAATATTCTAGTGTGTAGAGCATCGTTCGGTTAAAGTTGATCAGTCATCACCTTGAAGTGATTGAGATACTGACTCAGAGATAAGCCGTCGTGATGGTCGATGGCTTGTACTTAGGTGGAAACGGAACTTCCTTCCACTCTATAGGATAAGGTTGTTTGATCCCTATCTTCTGTAAACCATCCTTCTATTTGAAGGCTTCGAACTGGTAACGCAAAAGCTTTACTACCTCCATGGGATCTCCCGAGGATTGGGGAGCAGTAGACTGATTTGATTTGTTAAGAGACGGAACTGCTTGATAAGCACTACCCCTAGCACCAGACTGGCTTGGAGTAGCCTGAGCGGGCATGGTAGTATTTTCGAGAGATTGAACCCCCAGACCAATGTTAATAGGGGCAGATGCTGCTACATGTTCTTAGGTTGGAATTGGATTTGCAACCGATAAAATAGTATGTTGTGCTACAATCATAACATGCGTACTTGCAACCATTTCTGCCATAGTTTTCAAATTAGCCTCTAATGCAGCAATCCTCTGTTCTTGACTGCCAGAGCTAGACGTGTCTTGTTCTTTATTAGTGACATAGGCAGTCACTTTTCTGGCTTCCGATGATGAGCTAGTGGAAAAGATAGTCCGCTTAGAGATGTCACTATTGGTGTCAAAGTCATGCAGGGAACTACCCCCATGGGATGAAGAGTATGAAGATTCCTTTGATCGAAGAAATCTTGGTCAGAATCAGGAATTTTTTTTAATCGATTGTTTTATGGTCGGAAGGAAGATTTCTTTGACCGATTGTTTCTTGATCGAAAGGAAGATTCCTTTGACCGATTGTTTCATCGTCAGAAGGGAGATTCCTTTGATCGATCGTTTCTTGGTCGAAATCGAGAAGATTTCTCTGACTGAGGACATCCCCATAATTAGGAGAGAAAAGATTTCTTTGATCGAGTAGGTCTCGGTGCCTTGATCTGGTATTTTGGTAGACCCCTTCACCGGAGTCAAGGATATGATCTAGGTATTGCTGACTGGGATTGCGGGATGTATTACGTCTTAGACGTTTTTCACCCCAGTACTTCGGAACGACATATTGAGAGAAGCATATAGGAACTCGTCTTCGTCCACCATAATGAATTCGGGAGTCTGAGTATAGTTTAAACGGTCGAAGACAGACCGTTTCGTTGGTTGACACCAATATTTGATCACTACTTCATGGTGATGATTACAGTAATATTCTGATGTGGAGTTACAGGTGGACAAGATGGTCCTATGATCTTTCGCTTTTGTACAAGAAGCTCGTGGAGTTCAATTACAGTGACAGGATAAGGAGAAGTCGGAGGTATATATTCCTTGATGATGTTAGGAACATGATTCTTGTTCTTGAGATGCTTTCTTCCTGTGTATACAGAGAAGTACTAAGCTCATTGGCATAGGTGAGAGGATTCTTGACTTGAGAAACTCTTGCTGTGCGTAACTTAGTAGGTGGCGTAGATTGCTTTAGACGTAGGGTTGATGCTGTTCTGTACTGGTTAAGGTAAGTGTGAATGTCAGAGTCGTGTGCTATCTGGATGTCTGTCTGAGACACCCTTAGTTTTCCCTGTTTAGTTTTTGAAATACGCAGGTTCGAATGATCCTGGCTCTGGCTTAATTGGCACAGGCTATGAGGAGTAGGCAGGATGCCCTGTTGTTCTGTGCACACAATTCCAGTACATTTGGCATGGCGCAAATGGGAAGCAAGAGATAGACTTCGAGAAGAGCCTAGTTTCTTTGCATTGATTTGATTTTATCTGCCAAGAAAAATAGACTTTCTACTCAGAAGCGTTCTCGCATTGATTGCACAGAGGCACAATCAGATGCATTTTCCACCAAGTCCAGGACTGAAAAATAATATGGAGAGGCCATACGGTGCTTTCTTTATTCTGTGCAGGGGCAGTAATATGTAACTTCTCCACCAAGTTTAGAACTGGAAAGGAGTGGGGATTGGCCATAGGATATTTTTTTTGTTTTGTGCCAAGGCAGTGGTTGATGTACTCTCTACCAAGTTTAGAACTAGAGAGGAAGAGGTTGTAGCCATGAGGCACTATCCCTTAATTGGCGCCAGGGTCATGATTGGCACACCCGCTACCAATTTCAGAATTGGCGAAGAAGAGGAAGTGGCCATCTGGTGCTGTTACCATCTGTATAATCTCTAAGATAGAGTCTTCCAGATCGGGTACCGATCATGGCTTCTTCTTCCGGTACTGGTGCAAAAGACACCAGGTTACAGTTCTTTATCTAAGTCTTACCTTTGGAAGACTTCTTCAAAAGACAGAACGGATTTGTCTAAAATCCCAGTCCAATATGGGACTGATTATGTTGAAGACATAGAGAAAGGGGTATAAGAGACCCTTCCCCATCATTTAAGCTAGGGGCTTTTTGTAGATCATATCCCATCTTTATCATCAGTTCGCGGGACTATTGACTAATAGATAGAATGCTGGACGGTAATTTATTTTTGGATTTGGTGTCATGCTTCGGCAGAAGAAGGCGAAGCTGCCACTGGAAAGAATGTAGCATCCAAAGGTGGAAGGTGATCATTGTTGGCCCATTGGTCATCGTCAACCTGATTTTAATAATTGATCAAAACTCTGTCTGGATATACGAAGCTTGTTGGAACATCTCAGCTCCTTGGACATAAGCATGATTGGATATTCACTCCGTTCAAGACTGAAGATCTGTTTGCCTACTTGAGTCTGTACTTCCTATGCAATATAATTTTTCACTTTATTTGAGTCTAGGATACATTGTACACCGAGTCGTACTGGCAAATAGGCTACTCCCAAATAGATTAAAATGTTTTTAAAATGACCTATCAAAATGTTTACAAAAAGGTTTTCAAAAAGGTTTTCAAAATCACCAAAAATCTGTTTTAAAAACCCTAACCTAACCCTGACAGAACTCGGCCAGAGTTCGGCCAGAGTTCGGCCAGAGTTCGGTTGGTGGCCGTTTGATTTTTGAAATTCTCTGGAACTTGGTCCTCCTGCAGTTGCGGATTTGACCGAGATTTGCTCATCGAGTTCTGCCCGAATTCTGCCCGAATTCTGACAGAGTTCTCCCTTTGGAATTCCTATAAATAGAGATGGATTTCGATCATTTCAATTCACTCATTCACTTTCAATCTTCTCTCTATCTAAAAAGCTTTCTGCCTTCCAAAGAGTTTTCTAGAGCTTTCATTTTCAGATCCCAAGCCAGTTACAATCCTCTAGTCGATTTGCCAGTGCGGTACGGTCTAGAAGTTTCTGAGAGATTGTAATCAGAAGGCTTGATTGAAGAATACCTCTTCACATTTGAAGTTGGAAGAGTTCTTCGTATCAAAGCTCGCGTTGTAGAAGTTGCAAGGACTTCGTAAGAAAACTTGCGGTTTTTCCTATAGTGGATTCAACTGGTAGCAAGAGTTCTACCGACTGGATTAGTCCTCAACAGAGGGATACCAGTATACATCGCTGTCTTTGCGTTTGCTTTCTGAACTCTGCCTATACATTATTTCAATTGTGATTATATACTGTGATTGTGTTGCTAACATTTTTTATTTAGCATTATTCCGCTGCCAACTCTATTCACCCCCCCTCTAGATATTACGCTTTACTATATCGTTCCTACAATTGGTATCAGAGCGGGTGTTACAGGTAAAGCGAGGTAACAGTGCTATTATTTATTCATTATTTATTAGATCACAACACATCACATGGCTACTATGAAATTCACAAGTGAAGGTCAGGCCACAAACAGACCCCCTCTGTTTGATGGTACTAACTACACTTATTGGAAAACACGGATGAGTTTCTTCTTAAAATCTCTTGATTTTGACTTATGGGCTATTGTTCTTGATGGCTATCAGAAGCCACCTCGTATAAATGTCGAGGGAGTTTTGGTTGAAAAACCCCAAAGCAGTTATACAGAGGAAGAAAAGAAAAAGGCCAGTCTTGACGCACGTGCCATTAATGCTCTTTTTTCTGCCTTAGACAGAACAGAATTTAACAGGGTATCTACATGTACAACGGCAAATGGTGTATGGAAGCTTCTCGAAGTTACACATGAAGGCACGACTCAAGTCAAGGAGTCAAAAGTGAGCAGACTTACTCAAGAGTACGAGGCGTTCAAAATGAAGCCAAATGAAACAGTCACACAAATGTTCGAGAGGTTCTTGGATATTGTAAACCCTTTGTCCTCCTTAGGCAAAGATTACAGTAACCACGAAAAGATTTGCAAACTCCTGCGAGCTCTCACCAAGAACTGGATTCCGAAGGCTACAGCTATCATTGAAGGAAACGACCTCACTACAATGTCACTTGAAGTACTCATGGGTAAACTACTCACTCATGAACTGGAGCTACAAGATTTTGAAGAACCTGTACCAAAGGAGAAGACTATCGCCCTCAAAGCTCAGCACAAAAAAGCTGCTGAAGATGACTCAGACAGCAGTGGATCTGACGCTGAAGATCAAGCTCTCCTAGCAAGGAAGTTCAAAAGATTCATGAGACATGAGAAGAGAGTCAAAGAGAACAACAGCAATAACTGGTACCAAGAAGATGCTGTCTGCTATGGCTGTAAGAAGAAGAGACATATGAAGAACTGTCCCATCAACTCATCATCGAGCAAGAAGAACACAGATATGAAAAAGGCACCTGAAAAGATCAACGTCTCGAAAATATGCCAACACCAGCATATGGCAGAGAGTGAAGCTAGCGACTCAGAAGATGAACATTCAGAGGACGCTGCAAACATCTGCTTCATGGCAATCGATCAGGTACCTACTGAACCTGTAGAAACATATGATGACTTCACCTTTGAGCAATTAGGAGATGCCTTCAATGACCTGATGCTTGACTACAGGAAACTGCGTAGTAAATATCAGACCGCTAAGAAGGTACTCAAAGAGTACAAAGGAGAAATAGGAAGACTTATCGACCTACCAGCTGAGG
>JANAVB010007972.1:0-50534 GCA_029216955.1 Iris pallida
GCTCTGTTCATATTTTGGTTATGGATGGACATACAATCAGCTATCTTTATCATGTTTTTTTTTCTGAACTGTTTGAGCTTATCCTTTTACATGTTCTTGTGAAACATAGAGCCTACTATAACAGTTTTGGTATCATATGCACTTCTTAGTGTCCATCTTAAACCTATTATTGATATATCTTTACTCCTACTGCCACCCTGTATTAAACGGCTGACAGTGTGGATGGAAGCAACTTACAATTTTTAGTTTTTGTTTTTGATGTCTGTTATTTTTCCTAAGTTGGATTAAACAAGTGGATGCCAATTGTAGACAAATATATGATGTGTTAAGAAACAGTGTTCTGACATTCTAGTGCTTAACCAGCATTTATTATGAATTTCTAATGCTTTAATAAAGGGTACATGTTTTACTATTTCCTCTAATGTTTTGCTGTTTGATTTAACATATCGTGGTACTATGTAGATAATGTTGAAGGGTCTTCATTTTGCAGATATTTGTTGCCAATCTTTGCTCTAGACACCAGATAATAATGAGATAGAAATTCGTAGTCCTCCAGCAGCGAGGGCATTTGACCATTATGGAAATCCTACAAAGGTTTCAACTCATCTACTTTAATCTGTTTCAGTTTTTAGTATGCTGATGTTCATTTAACTAAATAAAACACCCTATTTGCAAGTCAATGCAACTTCTGTAATAGCATCAACATGCATGGCACATAAGCATTGTTCTATTTCACATCTAAGGTTTTGATTTCCATTTGTTCTTCATTAATCACTTCCTGTAGGTAGGACCTGTAAATATTATTTATTCAGTTTACCTCCTCTTCCCTCCTTTAGTGAGAGATCCTTGACAAACATGTTACACGTTCTCTCTTGTTTAATTTGTAGTGCTTACTTACTTTGTTACTTGTGAACATAAACCACCATTGCATTATAGTTATCCCTATGGTGTTGTAACCTAATTTGGCAAAAATGGTCGTTGTATCTGTGCCAACAAACCCATATACAAGTGATACATTCTTACAGTCTCGTATACCCATACCTCAAGTTCAATGGTAAATAAGAGGCTACAATGATTGCATTTTAGAACAAATAAGGAGGATCCAAACAATAACTGATTAACCTTCAGTGTTATTGGTAGAATCAAGAGAGTATTTTTCTCTCAATAAGCAAATTGACAGTTCACAGCTTAAACAATCATAACCCTTAATATTGTTATAACAATCAATTTTAATGCTTTCACAGAATATTGGCTTTCACTTTCATATTTGATAAGTATGTACAGCAGAAAAATAAACCAAGCCCGATAATGATAAAACAATTTTGGATCATCGAGTAAAAACCACTTGAAAAAATGGCTTTATCTAAAAACATAGGAGTCTAGCAACTGGCAGATAAAGAATATTTATGCTGTACTATATCTGAAAAACAGATGTACCTCTTCAGGAGTGATGATTATATCCCATTCATGTGAGCCAGGCACGATCTCATTAACCCTCACATTCACACCAACATCAGCTTGAAAGCAATTTGATCCCATCTGGTACAAAATTCCTTTATCCTGCTATTTTTCAAATACAAATTGATGTTCTTCCCCAAACCTTCTTTCTAATTCCCAATTTCTTCTTTCATTTGACCTATAAATGTCAAATTACTTCACCTATGCTCCAATTTCAGAACAAGGTTATTTTGGAACCTATCAAACCATAACTAAGAAAAACCCTAGATAACATCTCAAAAATCCCCAATATTATATTCTGATGGTTACAAAATTCCCAATATTTATCAAATAATCTGATCAATTATTCCTATAAACCTAGATAATATATAAAAAAAACTAAAAAAGAAGATGCCGAGTTGAAGGGGAGATGCCGAAATGAAGGTGAGAAATGACCTAGATAGCAATGGTGACGGCGACGACGGTGGTGATGACAACCTCTTGCCGACCTAACTTCCGAGATCGAAGACACGTTGTGGTGATGACATACCCCTTGCCAGCGGTGGTGACGATAACCCCTTTCCCACTCCAACGTCCAAGAGAGAAAGGCCACAGTAAATAGGAGAAAAAGAGAAAGGAAGGAGAGAGGTTTAGAAAAATTAGGAGAATTGAGAAAAGAGGAGGGGGAAAGCTCTTCATCACGGGCTACCGCGTCTATTTTTTTGGAGAGAGCGGTAAAATAAAAAAAAGTGTGAAAAAAATTTGGGACAACATTTTAAAATTGTTTTGTTTAGTATATGAAATTAAATGACATTTTAAATGTGGTTAGAAGTGTTTTTGAATTTATATTTATGATATTTTTAGAAAGGTGTCGTAAGATGATAATAAATATTTAATTATAACGACACGTTTAAATAGAGTGTAATCACTAAAAAATATTAATGACACTTATTTAGAAAGTGTCGTTATTAACCTATTTTGTTGTAGTATAGGGAAGAAGCTCACAACCAAAGGGAAGAAGTCTAATCTCAATGAAGGAGGGAACCTTGGAATGCGAACGAGAGAAAAAATTCAGCACCGCGAGAGAGAGGGAGAAACTTGAACGCTATAGATTCTACAGCATTCAGAAAACGCTATAGATAGATATTTTTATAGCACTGCAAAAAAAATGCTATTATTGATAACATTCTATAGCGGAGACACTTGAACGCTATAGAAAAACTGCTATTGTAGGCCCTATTTGTGTAGTGATATGCAATCTTTCATATTATACTCCCAATCATAAATATTCAAATCTTTGTAGAAATCGATATTCTAGATCCTTGATGAACTGAGCATTGGGCAACATCGTTTACAAAGCCATTGGCTACTTACATCATGAGATGTCATTGCCATGATTTCCTTTCGGCAATCATCAGTCAGCACTTATACCATTTGTCAACCACTATACCTTTTGGATATACTAACTCTAGTAGTGAATAAAATAACATAAGCCATAGTAAAGATAATATTAACGACAGCCATAGTGAAATAAACATCATAATAAAGAAGATTTTGTACAGACATAATGTAAAATTGTACATGTACGTGTAGTCAAATGTTGTTGTTTCAATACCAACTGGCATTTCAATAGGTTTCAATTGTATCATAAGGAAAAGATGTTGGATTGTTAGTTATCATTTGTTGAAATTACAAGGGTAACAAGTAGGGGTGAGCATTATTAAGTTTTGGGCCGAAAATTGAACTTAACCGAACCGAATAAAAGATTCGATTCCGTTTTAAAAAAAAATGTTTGATTTTGAAAACACTAAAATTTCTTAATCGATTTTGGGCCAAAACCGAAGAAGAATTATATTTATGTAAATTCTCTCAATTTAATGAATACTTTGTGATTTAATAATTTTATGTATATATTTTGACGTCCAACTTTGATAATTTAACAACTAGTTCAACTTTGAACGCAACTTTTAAATATAACAAATGTGTATAGAAATTATAATTTTTAATATAATTTAACCATGATGATGACAACATTGGACAAATCCATTAAACAATATAAATATTCCACCAATTTGATTATTCGGTTCGGTTTGGTTCAGTTTTTGTTTTGGCTACTTCCGGTTATGTTCCGGTTTTAGATTTTTAGAATTTTAGTTTATTCTGTTTTGAGTATTTCGGGTCGTTGAAACCGAATAAACCGCAATTTCACCCCAAGTAAATACCACCTTGTGTAATGAACAATATATTGTATCATGCTGGATCAGCTATAGGAATATTAGAACAATTAATCTATTACAAAAAGAAAAGATATATCATGTCTGCTAAAATTCCAAAGTTGTTTCATAACAAATTTTTTTATCTTTAAAAAAATCATGATATAATTCAGTTGATTTTCTTATAAGATCTTAAAAAGAACTCAAAAAGGAAATTGAATAAACTGATAAGACTAAAATATCCAATCCTTTAATTTATCAATTGAATATATGACATAGCCTAAGTTAAAGCAGCATTTTATAGAGTAAAATAGAGGTGGAGTTGTCGTGATTTTTTACAAGAATGAAGATTAGGATGAGCAAGAAGCCGTGGAAGGGATTGTGCAAGAAACTGATACAATATGCTTGTCTTTTCGAAACCATGGACGGGATGGGTTTCAGCATGTGACATATCCATTTAATCTAAAGCTGCTACCAAGTGAGATGTCGACCTAATAAGAACAATATTTCAAATATTATCATCCTACCAACATTTTAAAGATAAATTTACAATATTGTCTAAACATCATAAAATACACATCTTTTACAACATTTTATAAAAGTTGTTCAATACTTTTTTGCAACGTTTCTTAATCATTGTAAAATGACATTACATACGCAACATTTATATAAAGTGGTAAAATAAAATTATTTTTACAACAACGAACAAATATCGTGAAACATAAAGTATTTACAACAGTTGATGAACATTGTTGAATATGACACTTTTACAATGTTTTAAATACATTGTCAAAATTAAGAATTTCAACAACATTAAATAAATGTGGTCAAAATCAATAAATGTTACAATGTTAATAAAATGTTGTTGAAGACAATAATACACAACTTTTGTGAATAACCATTGTAGAAGCCTTAATGTTTGAATATAAAACGTTGTTTGCACCTGTATTTCACAACATTTTTACAATAAAGGTTGTAAAAGACCCTCCATATTTACAATGTTTTTAGGAAGTGTTGTAGATGGAACGTTGTAAAAGGAATTTTTTCTTGTAGTGAAGCATACGATGGCTATCTTTCCAGATTAGACCAGTAGTGAATACGGCACGTCGCACGCTTGGCCTAGCGGCAACGACTATCTTTCCATAGGGGTGGTTCCAGTACGATTGGAAATGTTTACATGTCTACTTGAGTATTTTCCTCCCCGACAAGTACAAGTGAATCCATATCCCACACATAAATCAAGTACAAGTCCAGCCAGAAAGTAAGTGGTGCCAGTAGGTATTTCCAGTAGGTGGTTCCAGTGAGTGATTCCAGAAGTAGGGGCCAGACAAGTACAATACATGTGTCGCAAGTGAATGAATCCAGAAATACCAATCCGTGTCGTGTCAGAGAATCAAAGATTACTATACTAGAAGCTGAATCATAATGATCATCAAATAAATGAAAACTATCAGAGAATATACTCGCATGTCGTCCATAGTAATGAATGAGGATCGATGCCCAAAGTGGTGTCAAATAAACCTATAAATGAGATATACAGGGTTATTTGGTGTTCTAGAGTAACAATGTATTAATTATATGCTTCTAGGCCCTTCCTAGGCCAAACTAGGTTGATTTGGTCAATACCTTGCTAAACGAGGTCAATCCTAGGTTTTGTGTCACGACCAGATCCCAAACTATTGGGTCAAACTGGATCATGCCCAGCCTGCACCGTTGTGAGACGGCGACAGTAAGTTGTTCTATATACAGGTATTCATAACAACATCTATACATTTGTCACAACTTGAATATACGGAATTTTAAAAACTTTTAATTCAATAATTGGAAAGTACAATTGGAAATGAAAGAACTGAAATAAGGAACAGAATTCAAATTAAAAAACTCCAAAATAATATAACTAGAAAAACTGGAAATAACTAGCTATGCGTCGGCTCGTCGGCCTCAGGTCCTGCGTCCTCCAAGGGGACTCTGGCAACACCACAGGATACAATACCGGGTCATAGTAGCTATTGTACAATAGCTCACATCCTCAATGTCCCTAAAATATGGGTCTCCAGTTAGGAGGGAGCAAGTACGAATATGTATCTCATATTTCAAGTAATAATGAAAAGTGCAGGCTAAACAGTTGAAACAATATTTTCCAGCAATTTAACAATTGAAACAATATGATTTGAATGTGTAATCGTCTATGACCGGCTTGGGTTATACAATAGCGTCCTAGCGACACGATACGGCTTATCCCCGTGTGTAAGAGGGATAAGCTCGCACAATCATGCAATATGGGGGGATATTGGCCCTATTCCCCCAATCCCCACAATCAATATCAATCAATATCTGAACCCTAGGAGAGGGTTCCGTGTAGCAATGTGGTTTAAACATGCAGGTTGACAATTACTAAATAAAATATAAAAATATAACCGTAACTTGCCTCTGTTAATTGACTGGATCGGGAACGTTGGTACCGATGAGGAAGTCAAGTTCGTCTCCGAGATCCTACAGTTGAGAACCTTGACATAGAACCATAATGAAACCATTCTAGGTGTGCTAGTTACAATCTCCAGAAGTAGACCCTAGTAAGGTTTTAAGTTATTTAATAATCTACCGAAATCTTGCGTCGCAATCTACATTCGTTATCATTTTAATTAAATAAGTCGGTTACTGATTAATTAGAAAAAATAGCAATTATTGGTTAATTTGGAAAAACTTTGTATTTTAATATATATATAAAACTAGGCTTTTACTTTTAAGTGAGAAAACATGTGAATTACTAGATTATTAATTATCAAAAACTTATTATTTCCTTTATAAAATATATATACATTTTTATATTCTACGCGTTTAACGACAAAAATAATATTCCAGAAAAATAAAAAAAAGCTACACTACACAATACAGGATCGCAGAGAAATAAAGGAAAAATTGGGCTTATGCCCTTTACAAATTATTTACATAAATTAATTAATCCTAAGGCGCTCTGAGTGCCGCGAACGGTCCAAACAGTAGGCCGAGGCCCTGCACCATAAATACTAAAAGTTGTACCAGTTCTAAAATAAATATAATTAAATTAAAATTAAAATTAAAGTGTCTCAGACTTGGTCGTGCAATCTCATGTTGCTGGCTAACGCCTCAACGTACAGAAACCCTGTAGCGTTTACGTTTCGCCGAGGCTCATTCGACCGATATGGTTGTCGCCTAACTGGTGATGCAAAATCCATAAAAACCAATAAAATCCCGTCTATAAATCAATTTGCAAAGACCAGTTTTTTTTGAAAAATAGGTTTTATTCAAATTGCTAATTTTTACAAGAAAATCCTTTTTATAAATATTTCTGAAAATTTGGGCAGCATCTCCTCTGTAATTGGGACAACCCAACCATGGGAGGATGCTAACCACTACACAATTTAATATCCCAACCAGGGATCACCAACCCAAAATGAATATCCAACCCAAAAGTGAACACAGCACAATATATCCAAACATATCAAATATGTCACGACGTAACCGATACTCAACGTATCACCCAAAGCAACAAAATAATCAAAAATACCGAATCCTGGAACGGGATCGGGACCGCGTCATCACAGACTATCTACGGGAGGGACACGGAGACACGAAGTTATACCTCAATTGCTCGGCTAGAGCTCTCAGATGTAATTAAGAAAGAATAATCACTACCAAATTTGTCGATTTAGCGACGGCCCGATCCGTCGCCCGTCCGACGGAATTTCAATTAGCGACCGATCACTGACAGATCTTGGCCAAAAAAATTCGTAGACAATCAGCTCGTCGCTAATCATGGTCCATCGCTACGTAGTCGTCAAGCGACGGAATAGCGACGTCATATCGACTTCAAAATACGAAGCATTAGCGACTACGTTCCGACAGACTGTCGTCCATTTCAAGTATTAAATACTGAACTGTGTATGCAATAGCAACGTAAAGGTCCATCGGTAAACCGTCGTAATAGCGTATCAGAGTGTATCGTTCTGTTGCTATTCCGTCGAACGCCGTCGATAACAAAGGACGGATTAGCAACGGTATGCTGACGGATAATCCGTCGATCAGGTTCTGGAAATGGTCGGCATTTCCAGTACCATGGCGACGGATGAGTCGTCTCTATTCCGTCGATAACTGTCACGGGGTAGAGACGGAATATGGACGGATTATCCGTCGACCATGTTCTGGAAATTCTTGGTATTTCCAGAGTCGTGGCCACGAAAAGGTCGTCGCTATTCCATCGAACTATATACCATCAGAACTTTGCCGGTATTCCGTCGACCACCGTCGCTACCTGGAAATATTTTCAAATCTTCAGCTAGCGACGGATATGCCATCAACAGTAGTCGAAAAATATCCGTCGCTCACCGGTCACTAGTCCGTCGCTAACTGAGAATATTTTGAAAAAAAATTACAGCGCTTTCCCTGTTCGCAAAAATATGCATAAACCAAAGCAATATATAATGCACACCAATTATCCAATAATCATATAGACCAAATATATAATGCACACCAATTATCCAAGAATCACATAGACCAAATATACACATACGAATTTAATGCACACCAATTATCCAAGAATCATATAGACCAAAATTTGTTAATATAAAATAGACATCAATTATCCTGAAGGGTAACCTAATATCCGTCGTTATAATCCAATCATAGCACAAATATTCTAAAATTCCCACAAATATTTCAAAATTCCCACAAATATTCCAAAATTTCCACAAATATTCTAAAACACATAGGAAAATCGACTTTGGCCTCAGCAAAGACCATAAGTCAGACGATGAAATCCTCACAGCCAAGGATCATAGTTGCGTTGAGGCATATACCATTCTATCAGCCACTTTCATACGAAGGCTTAATCTGGTTGAGGACTTCTGTAGGGACAGGAGGGTCGGTCCCGATGCTACTACCCTCTGACGGTGGCTCCTCCTTAACTTCAAGCTTGGGAGCAATCTCTTCCCTGATGGTCATCGGTTCTTCCTTGAACTCAACCTTTGGTAACACCTCCTCCTTAACAGTCACCGGCGCTTGTTTGACGACGGAGACTTCCTCCGTGTCGACCTCTAAGGGTTTCTTGCCTCGGCCCCTTCCTCGACTAGCAGCACCACCTCGGCGACTCCTAGGAGCCATCTCTCTGACAACAGAAATTTTTATATAGGGAAAAGAAATTTACTCAAATTATAAAAGTTCTGACGTTGGTTTTTTGCGTTCATCATCATTAGAGAGAGCAGCACTGAAAAAGTTGTGATGTTGGTAGCATGAGAGAGTAAAAATCTGTATCACAAGACTAACAGAATTACTATGTAATCATGTACTCACCAATAATCGGATGTAACTGGAGTGGGCCTATCGTGCAGTAAATGGTGGATCCGCTGGTATAGGCCGGATGTACTTAGTATCTAGTGTATCAGATTAGTATCGGTCTATCGGTTTGGTATAGGACGTATCTGATTGGTATTGGCCTTAACAAATGGTATCGTCCTATATCCGATATGTACATGTATCGGCCGTATAGCTAGAATTCATATTGGCCTTATCGATTTGGTATCGGTCATATCCGATAGGTATCGGCCGTGTTGGATTAGTATAGACCATTTCAGATTAGTATCGTTGAAAGTTTAGTAACAACTGTACTTGAATTTCTCTCTTCTCGAGCTAGAATACCATTACAAGAGAGTCACCACATCGTGATTGGCCAGTTACAGTTGTTACTAAACCTTCCACGATACTAATCCAAAATGGTATATAATAATCCAACACGGCCGATACCTATCGGATATGACTGATACCAAATTGATAAGGCTAATATGAATCCTAGATATACGGCCGATACATATTGTAAGGACGATACCAATTTGCTAAGACCAATACCAACCGATACGGCCCATACCAAAATGAAAGATCGATACTAATCCGATACGGTCAATACTAATAAGTACCTACAGTCCAGGAGGTTGATTCGCTAGTACATCCATGTACGATCAACGAAGTAACGATCCATTTCAATTTGGATGTGAAAATCTGTATCGTAAGACAAACTAAACATAATCAGTTCTATTTCACATGCTTAATTACCAAGTATGGGAACGAATGGCTCAGAACACAACCCAAATTCATTCTAGCATACATTAGTGTGAATCATCTATGTTCTGTACATATGGTGTAGTATATGTTCTTATCGTATCTAGTATCTGAAGAATGTAACAGAATCATGATGAACTCACATAATGTAATACTAAGACATCATCTACTACTATATAAGATATAGTGATAGGTTGTCATATCATCATTGCCAAGGGATGAGGGTCGGAGGACAAATACCGCTCGAGTGAGCCAAAGGCATGCAGCCACTTCCCTCCCTCCATTCACCCTCTCCCTCTCTCACGCCATCAACATCATAACTTTTCCACCTCAAGTTCTGATCAAGCATCTTCCTTCTCCTCTCCTCAACCATGGCTCTGAACCCATCTGCTCCTCCCTACTTTCCTTCTTCTTATTTGACTCTCTCAGCCACATATGATATCCACCTCAAGTGTAGAGTCGGGGGAGAAGAAGTGGACAGGAAGAGGAGGGAGAAGCAGCACAGCCGGCGGCATGACCCGGAGGAAGTACAGAAGTTTACTTCAACATCCGTAGGAGAACAATAAGGATATATCTTTTCACAACATATTACCTTGTCAAAGACCCTTAATGTGACAACCATGTTACCGCGGTGTCGGAAGACTAACATGTCATGATTTTCTAAGCCGTGTGTTTTGACATAATCCTCCAAACTCTTTCCTGCTATGTAGTAATGCAAGATTACTACATAGGAGGAAAGAGTTGGGAGGATTATGTCAAAGCTTAAAAAATTAAGACATGTTAGTCTTCCGACACCGCGGTAACATGATATTCTCATTAAGGGTCTTTGACAAGGTGACATGTTGTGAAATGATATATCCTTATAGTTCTCCTACGGATGTTGAAGAAAATATCTGTACTTCCTCTGGGTCATGCCGTCGGCTGTGCTGCTTCCCCATCCTCTTTCTGCCCACTTCTTCTCCCCCGACTCTACACTTGAGGTGGATATCATATGTGGCTGAGAGAGTCAAATAAGAAGAAGGGAAGTAGGGAAGAGCAGATAGGTCCAGAGCTATGGTGTAGGAGAGGAGAAGGAAGATGCTTGATCAGAACGGATAGCTCAGAACACAGCCCAAAATTCATTCTAGCATACATTAGTGTGAATCATCTATATTCTGTACATATGGTATAGTATATGTTCTTATCGTATCTAGTATCTGAAGGATATAACAGAATCAAGATGAACTCACATAATGTAATACTAAAACATCATCTGCTACTATATAAGATATAGTGATAGGTTGTCGTATCATCATTGCCGAGGGATGAGGGTCGGAGGACAGTCACAATGTCGTACCGTAGATTAATGCAAATGGAGCTGAAAATATCCGTTGCTAACCCGTCACTAGTCCGTCGCTAACTGAGATTTTTTGGGAAAAAATTGCAGCACTTTCCCTGTTCACAAAAATATGCATAAACCAAACCAATATATACTATCCAACAATCACATAGACCAAATATATAATGCACACCAATTATCCAAGAATCACATAGACCAAATATGCACATACGAATTTAATGCACACCAATTATCCAAGAATCATATAGACCAAACCAAATTAATATAAAATAGACATCAATTATCCTGAAGAGTAACCTAATATCCGTCGTTATAATTCGATGTATCTCCAAGTGTGAGAACGGATGACTCAGAACACAACCCAAGATTCATTCTAGCATACATTAGTGTGAATCATCTATGTTCTGTACATATGGTGTAGTATATGTTCTTATCGTATCTAGTATCTGAAGAATGTAACAGAATCAAGATGAACTCACATAATGTAATACTAAGACATCATCTACTACTATATAAGATATAGTGATAGGTTGTCGTATCATCATTGCCGAGGAATGAGGGTCGGAGGACAGTCAACTTTATCTACGGCTACATAGTTTCTGCCTCGTCAGTCGAATGGCTGTAGGGACTATGTCCTGATCACCATGTCGTGCCGTAGATTAATGTAAATGGAGCTGGAGCCAAAATACAGAAACCAAAATACAAAATACAGAATCAAATCCCTGGGTTCACCGAAAATACAAAACACAGTTCTAATTCATATGTATTTTAAGTGTGAAAACGGATGGCTCAGAACACAACCCAATCGGAGAGGATACTCTGAGAGATCCATCTGAGTATGACGTATACTCTGAGAGATCACCTTTATAAGAATGATATCAGTAGTGGGATTGAGTGTTGGAGGAGATATTATCAGAGTATACGTCCTACTCAGATGGGTCTCTCACCATTACTATTTTTTCTGACAGCATGGTGGATGTGCTCCGTCAATAGATTCTTGCTCTGAGCCAAAATTTTGCCCCGGAGCTCAAGTGGACATCCTTCGTGTAGAGCTCGAGTGAGAGGTTCCTGACAGCATGGTGGTCTCTTTTGTTAAAGTCCGTGCTCGTCCCACAAACAATGTAGGATGACCACGGATACTTTGACAAAGGAGACCACCATGCTGTCAGGAACCTCTCACTCGAGCTCTACATGAAGGATGTCCACTTGAGCTCCCGGGCAAAGTTTTGGCTCAGAGCAAGAATCTGTTGACGGAGCACATCCACCTTGCTGTCAGAAAAAAACAGTAACGGTGAGAGACCCATCTGAGTAGGACGTATACTCTGATAATATCTCCTCCAATACTCAATCCCACTACTGATATCATTCTTGTAAAGGTGATCTCTCAGAGTATATGTCGTACTCAGATGGATCTCTTAGAGTATCCTATCTTGTTGGTTGTCGTATCATCATTGCCGAGGGATGAGGGTCGGAGGACAGTCAACTTTATCTACGGATACATAGTTTCTGCCTCGCCAGTCGAATGGTTGCAGGGACTATGTCCTGATCACCATGTCGTAGTCCAATACAATCCAGAGATTGACACAGTACTAATTCATATATGTAGTCCAATACAAATAGTCTAATACAAAAATAACCAAATACAAATAGTCTAATACAAATAAGTACTAATAGCTAATGAGAACCATGCAGCTCACGCAAACGCTCAGTGATACGATCATGCAACCACCTCGAAAAAGCGAGATCTTTGGCGTAAGGAGAGATGTCGTCCCTTACAAGTGCTGCAAGAATAGAACTCCCGATCTCACTAGCTACCGGTGCTGGATGAATAGAACTCCCGGTCTCACTAGCAATCGGTGCCACTTTCTCCTTAACTGTAGGAGGAGCCACCTCAGCATTCATTGTTTCTCTCAAATGACGTGCTGTTCCTCGGGTCATGGGTGCCATCTGGTAAGATCGATAGTCACAAATAATATAATTGTAACATAAGCAAGCTAACTGAAGGAACCATCATGTAATTTGAGTACATTTTCGAAAGCCGATAAAGTATAAAAAATTTGATTTTTTGCCAAGTGTGAGAACGGATGGCTCAAAACACAACCCAAGATTCATTCTAGCATATATTAGTGTGAATCATCTATGTTCTGTACATATGGTGTAGTATATATTCTTATCGTATCTAGTATCTGAAGAATATAACAGAATCAAGATGAACTCACATAATGTAATACTAAGACATCATCTACTACTATATAAGATATAGTGATAGGTTGTCGTATCATCATTGCCGAGAGATGAGGGTCGGATGACAGTCAACTTTATCTACGGCTACATAGTTTCTGCCTCGCCAGTCGAATGGCTGCAGGGACTATGTCCTGATCACCATGTCGTACCGTAGATTAATACAAATGGAGCTGGAGCTGGAGCCAAAATACAGTACTACTCCACCATGTCGTACCATTTTACTCTCTCACTCTCTCTCCTCTCCTCCTCCGGCGCTCTCACTCTCTCCGGCGCTCTCACACTACTAATTTATTTGTGTTTTAAGTGTGAGAACGGATGGCTCAGAACACAACCCAAGATTCATTCAAGCATACATTAGTGTGAATCATTTATGTTCTGTACATATGGTGTAGTATATGTTCTTATCGTATCTAGTATCTGAAGGATATAACAGAATCAAGATGAACTCACATAATGTAATACTAAGACATCATCTACTACTATAAAAGATATAGTGATAGGTTGTCGTATCATCATTGCCGAAGGATGAGGGTCGGAGGATAATCAACTTTATCTACGGCTATATAGTTTCTGCCTCGCCAGTCGAATGGCTGTAGGGACTATGTCCTGATCACCATGTCGTACCGTAGATTAATGCAAATGGAGCTGGAAATATCCGTCGCTAACCGGTCACTAGTCCGTCGCTAACTGAGATTGTCACATACACATATGTATATCACAGCTAGATGTATAGATATATACATCTATATAGAAGCACACAACTGATACACTCTAAGGGTCGGTTTTCCAGGAAAAATTTTACTTATTCAGTGACTTTGGTGAAGCGAATGTCCCAAGGATATTCTTAACAAAGAAGGCAGATGAAGAACTCGCACTGTCCTTGAGACAGTGAACATATACACCATGAACCCAAACCCCATATTCACATTTACGAATCCAAACACCACCAAACTAATGGATAACACCCAATATGGATAACACATTATTTAGCCAATATATAAACTCAGTTGAATTTGAGAAGCAAAGCCCCCCGCCGCCTCCGACCAACGCCCACCGCCCCAAGCCCGCCGCCCAGTAGTTCGGTTGCATATATATATGAAGTGTGCTTATGGCTGTGCGTCGGTTGCATATACCCCCGATGCCCCCGCCCCAAGCCAGCCGCCTAGCCCCCGACGCCGCCGTCCCAAGCCTGCCGTACAGCCCCCGACGACCCCGCCCCAAGCCAGCCGCCCAGCCCCCGACGCCTCCGCCCCAAGCCAGCCGCCCAGCCCCCGATGCCCCCGCCCCAAGCCCGCCGCCTAGCCCCCGACACCCCCGCCCCAAGCCAGCCGCCCAGCCCCCGACGCCCCCGCCCCAAGCCCACCGTCCAGCCCCCGACCCAAGCCAGTTGCCCAGCCCCCGACGCCCCGGCCCCAAGCCAGCCGCCCAGCCCCCGACGCCCCCGCCCCAAGCCCGCCGTCCAGCCCCCGACGCCCCCGCCCCAAGCCCACCGCCCAGCCCCCGACCCAAGCCAGCCACCCAGCCCCCGACGCCCCAGCCCCAAGCCCGCCGCCCAGCCCCCGATGCCCCCGTCCCAAGCCCGCCGCCCAGCCTCCGACGCCCCCGCCCCAAGCCCGCCGCCCCCGCTGCCCCTATGTGACACCGCGAGAGAGATAGAAAGAGAGATCGAGAGAGAGAGAGAGATGGGATTACCTTCGGAAGAGAGAGAGGAGAGGACGTCGACGTCGATCACTGAAGCCGCGGGAGAGAGAGAGAGAGAAAAGAGAGTGAATTTGGGGGGAATACGAAAAGTTTCTTCTGCCGTTTCATTTTAAGTCTTGAACGTACATTTAACGACGGAATAGCGACGGCATAGAATCCGTCGCCCGGTAGTCGCTATTTTTGATACTTGCCGACTGACTATCCGTCGCTACATAGTCGAAGAAATGTCCCACTAATTCTCTACACAATTTCTGCTAAATAATCGACTGCGTAGCGACGACAAGCGATCCGTCGCTATATCTCCGACACCTTAGCGACGGATGTGCGACCTTTTCTCCTCCTAAAATTAAAATAAAAAATGTAACGGCGTGTGGTCAGTAATCCGTCGACGAGCGGCCACGAAGCCGTCGCTAACGCCGATTGAAAATTTCTGTCGCTAATGTTTCGTCGCTAATTTACTGTATTTTGGTAGTGAATCCACGCAGCAACGACGCGAGAACAGAAACACCAGAGAGCACCGCGAAACAGTGGGTCGAGAAACCCGGGTTAGTGCTGGAAGAGCGACCACGGGTCAACGAGTCCCAGGAAGTCAGATCGGGATAGCACGCCACAGGGGCAGCGCTGGAACAGTGCTGGCCGGAATGTACGGTCGGCGAAAACGGGAGCCGGGAGACGTTGGGCGCGGGTTGGCCTCGAGGTCGCCGGGGATGGTAGCCGAGGAGCGGGACGGGAAACGTCGGGCTGTGCTGGAGCGGGCGGAGGGCATTGGACGAGGCAGGGCAGCCTCGGGAGGTGCGCACGGGAGTCTGGCCGGCGTTGCAGAAGGCGACCAGCGGGGGCTCGCTGGTCGGGGTGCGGCCGGGAGTTGGCCGACGTGCTCGGGAACAGCGCGCTCTCGGGTGAAGGCAGGCGGAGGCGCTGGTTGGACGCCGACGCGAGGCAGGGCCGGCGATTGGCAGGCGCTCGGGAGGTGTTTGGGCGAAAGATGTTGGCCAGACGCGCGGCGGAGGGTCACACCAGGATGGGCGCGGCCGGGAGGCTCTGGCTGGACGGGACGAAGGCGGTGCCGAGGAGGTCGGGTCGGCCGGAGATAGCCGGGACGCGGAGGGTCACTCCTTACCAAGTGAATTTTTGATTTTTTTTTCATCACTTATCTCTTAACTTCGTATTACTCACAATCATATTCATAAGATTCAATTATCCTCGATTCCCCTCCTTATTATCAATTGTCGTCCTTAGTTAAGTTATACCTCGAGTTAAAATTCTTTGCCCCGCAATCATTTATAGATTTTTTTTGTTCACCATATACTTTATGTTTATTCCTCCTTAAAGAATACCTCAGTATTTATCATTTTTTTCAACCTCTAAGTCACATAATTAATTGATCGTTACTGCATCCCTGCCTTTTCCATAAATAATTTCGATCCCTAAATATCCATATATCTTTTCAGCCTTACACTCCATAATATATTTTCTCGATAAGTCGCTTGTCCTATCACTGTAACTCATTCAGATTATAATTTCACTCCTCATGTCATTATCACCTCGAGCACTAACACGTATCTAAGGAGAATTTCATTCTTCTCAAATCTTAACACCAATATTTCTTTCATAAGTACCGCCATATATTCTCATTAAGATTAGAAATTTTTAAGTTTTCAGAATTTGTACTGTAAGAAAAACATGACTTTGTGAAAGACACTGCCAACAAAGAGTGTAATCAAGGGTCGATTCATATCGGGAAGATTTAGCAAATTCTTATGAATTCAAAAGATATCTTATTACAACTCTATAGGGTATCATCTTGTAATAATCAACAAAAAATAAAGTATTGAGTTTGGAAGCTTCCTAGGCCTTGAACTGATCAAGAAGTTCTTAGAGAGAGTAAGGCTTCAGGTTGAGTGGAGGAAGTCAACAAATGAAAATATTCTTGGTCTTAGAATAACTTAGGAAATATCAATCAATATTGGAATTATTTTTGGAAAATAATTCCCTTGGAAGATTCGTAAACGAGCTAAGATAAACCAATTCTTTTGGTAATAATTAACCTTGGGGCTTTATGGTTCCAGAAGAATTTGGTTCGGGATTGGTCCCAAAAAAGTCAATTGAAAATAATGTCAAGATAAATGGTGGGATACACTAATCGTAAAAAATACTCTGGATAGATAAAAGTTTACCAAGTTTGTTAAAGGAGAATTTGAAACTCTCAATAGTGAAATAGATCTAGATTCTAAATAAAGATAGAGAAGTATGATTTAATCAACTAATAATTGAAAATTTTGAAATAGGTTTGTCGAAGAAAGAGATTGGGAAAAATCTAATCCTAAAGTAACAAAAGAGTATGGATGCTAAGGAATGCTGGAGTATGATAAGGATATGGAGGAAAATAACCTCTGAAAGCCAAGGGACACTAAAAGATATATAAAATCTAGAAAGTAAAGTAGATAGTAAAATAGACCACCATACAATCGGCCTATGCTGGATAAGGTTTAGGATACAAAACATAAGCAAGGTAGCCTACCAGTTTATAACAAACAAAAATATTTATATATATATAATTCGGACCTATGTTGTGACAAATCAATGTTCTAGTGTTCTAATTGTTTCTAGGTATGTTTTCCTAAGTTGTTGTTTCTGACCTGCATGGGCCACCACTAAAAATATATCACGACCCGATCCCAAACTATTGGGTCGAACCGGATCATGCCCAGCCTGCACCGTTCTGAGACGACGACAGTAAGCTGTTCTATATGCAGGTATTCACAACAACATCTATACATTTGTCACAACTTTAATATACAGAATTTTAAAAACTTTTTATTCAACAATTGGAAAGTATAACTGGAAATAAAAGAACTGAAATAAGGAACTGAATTCAAATTAAAAAAACTCCAAAACAATAAAACTAGAAAATCTGGAAACAACGAGCTAGGCGGTTGGCTCGTCGGCCTCAGGTCCTGCGTCCTCCAAAGGGGACTCTGGCAACACCACAGGATACAATACCGGGTCATAGTAGCTATTGTACAATAGCTCAGCATCCTCAATGTCACCTAAAAAGGTGGGTCTCCAGTCATGAGGGAGCAAGTACGAATATGTATCTCATATTTCAAGTAATAATAGAAAAGTGCAGGCTAAAAAGTAGAAATAATATTTTTCAGCAATTTAACAATTGAAAACAATGTGATTTGAATGTGTAATCGTCTATGACCGGCTTGGGTTATACAATAGCGTACTAGCGACGCGATACGGCTTATCCCCGTGTGTAAGAGGGGTAAGCTCGCACAATCATGCAATATCGGGGGTATTGGCCATAAACGTTATACTATTTCCCCAATTCCCACAATCAATATCAATCAATATCTGAACCCTAGGATAGGGTTTCGTGTAATATGGTTTAAACATGCAGCTTGATAATTACTAAATAAAATACAAGAAAACATAACCGTAACTTGCCTCTGTTAATTGACTGGATCGGGAACGTTGGTACCGAGGAGGAAGTCAAGTTCGTCTCCGAGATCCTACAGTTGAGAACCTTGACTTAGAACCATAATAAAACCATTCTAGGTGTGCTAATTACAATCTCTAGAAGTAGACCCTAGTCAGGTTTTAAGTTATTTAATAATCTACCGGAAATCTAGCGTCGCAATCTACGTTCGTTATCATTTTAATTAAATAAGTCGGTTACTGATTAATTGGAAAAAATAGCAATTACCGGTTAATTTGGCAAAACTTTGTATTTTAAATATATATATATAAAACTAGGCTTTTCATTTTAAATGAGAAAACATGTGAATTACTAGATTATTAATTATGAGAAAACTTATTAATTTTCTTTATAAAATATATATATACATTTTTATATTCTACGCGTTTAACGGCAAAAACAATATTCCAGAAAAATAAGAAAAAGTTACACTATACAATACAGGGTCGCAGAGAAATAAAGAAAAAATTGGGCTTATGTCCTTTACAAATTATTTACATAAATTAATTAATCCTAAGGCGAGCTCTGAGTGCCGCGAACGGTCCAAACAGTAGGCCGAGGCCCTGCACCATAAATACTAAAAGCAGTACCAGTTCTAAAATAAAATATAATTAAATTAAAATTAAAGAATCTCAGACTTGGTCGTGCAATCTCATGTTGCTGGCTAACGCCGTACAGGAAATCCTGTAGCGTTTGCGTTTCGCCGAGGCTCATTCGACCGATATGGTCGTCGCCTAACTGGTGATACAAAATCCATAAAAACCAACAAAATCCCATCTATAAATCATTTAGCAAAGACCGATTTTCTTTGAAAAATAGGTTTTATTCAAATTGCTAATTTTTATAAGAAAATCCCTTTTTAAAATATTTCTTGAAAATTTGGGCATCATCTCCTCTGTAATTGGGACAACCCAATCCTGGAAGGATGCTAACCACAACACAATTTAATATCCCAAACCAGGGATCACCAACCCAAAATGAATATCCAACCCAAAAGTGAACACAACACAATATATCCAAACATATCAAAATATGCCGCGACGTAACCGATACTCAACATATCACCCAAAGCAACAAAATAATAAAAAATACCGAATCCCGGAACGGGATCGGGACCGCGTCATCACAGACTATCTACGGAAGGGACACGGGGACACGAAGTTATACCTCAATCGCTCGGCTAGAGCTCTCAGATGTAATTAAGAAAGAATAATCCATGCGGCAGCGACGCGGGAACAGAAACACCAGAGAGCACTGCGGAACAGCGGGTCGGAAACCCGAGTCAGCGCTGGGAGAGCGGCCATGGGTCAGCGAGTCCCGGGAAGTCAGATCGGGACAGCACGGCCACAGGGGCAACGCTGGAACAGTACTGGCCGGAAGGCACGGCCGGCGGGAACGGGCACCGGGAGACGTTGGGCGCGGGTTGGCCTCGGGGTGCCGGGGATGGCGGCCGAGGAGCGGGACGGAAAACGTCGGGCTGTGCTGGAGCGGGCGGAGGGCATTGGACGAGGCAGGGCGGCCTCGGAAGGCGCGCACGTGAGTCTGGCCGGCGCTGCAGAAGGCGGCCGGCGGGGGCTCGCTGGTCGGGGCACGGCCGGGAGTTGGCCGGCGGGCTCGGGAACAGCGCGCGCTCGGGTGAAGGCGGGCGGAGGCGCTGGTTGGACGCCGGCGGGTGGCAGGGACGGCGATTGGCGGGCGCTCGGAAGGGGTTTGGGCGGAAGATGTTGGCCGGACGCGCGGCGGAGGGTCACGCCGGGATGGGCGCGGCAGGGAGGCCCTGGCTAGACGGGGAGGAGGCGTCGCCGAGGAGGTCAGGTCGGCCGGAGATGGCCGGGACGCGGCGGGGCTCGGCTGGACGGGATTGGGGCTAGGGCACGGGGAGCTTTGGGGAAGAAGAGAGTGAGAGGGTGAGGAATGAGAGTGAGGGGAGGAGATGAGTTTATTTAAGGGAAGAGTGGGAAGAGTGCTGGTGGGAGTAGTGGTGATGAGGATGTGGAGAATGCTGAGGAGAAGTAGGAAAAATAATAGGTCGTGGGGAGCCAGGTCCAGCGGCTGGAGGAAAAAGTAGGTTTTAGGATTTTAAAGAATTTTTTTCTTTTAACTAAAACTAGAATTTATATATAACCAAGACAAATAATTAATTAAAAAGATTTAAGGATGGGTTCGGGACACGAAAGTCGGATCGGGCTCGTTTGTGGAACCCGGGCACCGAATCGGGACTGGGCCACAATCAAAAATCCAAATAATTAAGTTTAGAAATAATATTTTCCTGATCCAACTAATATAATAATAATAATAATAATAATAAAAAATAATATTCATAATAATAATAATAATAACACTAAGACTATGATAGTGCAACCAAAATCTTATGTTGAAACCAAAAGTACAATAATTCCATTAATCCAACAATCAAGAATGCGGGTTTTACATTTTGGAACCATACTTTGCCTTACCAAGGTATTCTGTCTATATTAGGCCACACCCATATCTACACACATCATGTGCACTTTGGCACTACCATGCAATATCCAACATATTCATCCATTATATATATATATTTTTTTTTTCATCCATTATATATATATATATATATATATATATATATAAAATATATATATATATATATATATATATATATATATATATATATATATTGGATTAAGGGTGAATTTATTCCTCGCATATAGCGGAAAAGGTATAATAGTACATAAATAACACAACTTCCCATGCCCCAAATTAAATATTATGGGGCCATTACTGATACATCGAATTCTATGTTATGTAGAATTCCAATAAGGGGTATGAGCCCTCGAAAATACGTCTGTTCCGCTCCTTCCAGATATGCCAAACGGACGCGGCGAGACGAACTCTGGCTCTTCTGGCCCACCCCGGATCCCGGCCTCTGTGATCTCGGATCCAGCTGAGAATGCTCCGGATGTCTCTATCCACACCAACTCCTCCTCTCAGCTGAGCGCACTGCTCAGTCCAAATATGCCAGGTCACCGGACATATAAAGAAGAGATGTCCATAGATTCGTCCTCCCCATTATATAGCACACATTTGGCATCCGGGATCTGTATCCCAAACCTGAGGATCTGTCTCTCATCATCAGTCTGTCTCGAAGAAGTCGGTATGCACATAGTCGTATTTTTCGGACAACCTCCTTGCCCCAAATAAAGTCCACCTCCTCAGCCCGGTCGTGGTGGGTCCGAACCAAGTCGTAGCAGCTACGAAAGCAGAATAGATCTGACGTGCCCCCTGTACCTGGGCCGGCCCAGCTCCAGGAATCCACATGCTGGCTAGTGTCAATAGTAATAAGGCGAATCTTCTCGGCAATCTGAGCAGTATATGGATATCCTTCTGGTCTCCAAACTCCATCTCTGATGATCCGACTGCATGTGATCCCCCTGCCCGCTTCTCTGTCCATCTGACCTTCCAATATCTCGAAGAAGGATCTGGAACCCAACCAAGGGTCTAGCCAGAGGTCGGTAGTCGTTCCATCTTTTATGCTCCTGTAAATAGCAGTCTGAAGCATCGGTCGATACCTCAGAATGGCCTTAAACATGACCGAGAAATTGTTGTCTATCCAGCAGGCCCAGAAGTTAGTCCTCCTTCAGTATCTGTTCGCCATCCATTCCGCCCAGAGCGACCCCCCTTGATGTATCTCCAGGTCATCTTCACACAAGCTGCCTTTCTGGCCGCATGAAGAGGCCTCAACCCCACTCCTCCTTCCTTCCGAGGCCGACATAGCTGGTCCCAGGAGATCGCATGCATCCCTCCCCTCCAGATGAAGTCAGCACAGATAGCCTCTACTTTTCGAATAGTAGCCATAGGGATCTGGATAGACTTGAGCCAGAATATCGTGATGCCCGCAATAACCGAACGCACCAACTCAATCCGTCCGCCAAATGATAGACTCGCAGCTTGCCAGCCTTCCACTCTCCTCTGAGCAAAATCCACCAAGCTGTGACAATCCTGCTCTCTGGCATAAATGACCGTCAGCGGGACCCCCAGGTATTTCACTGGGAGCTCGCCTCTGTCCACTCCCAAGGCGAAGGCTCTCTCCTCCTGCTGTGTACATCGGAAGCTGAAGTAGACTCTACTTTTCTCCCTATTTAACTGAAGCCCAGATAGCCACCGAAACTCCTCCATAATGTCAGAGAGCGCTCTCATTCCCCGTATGGAAGGCTGGAGTAGCACCAATAAGTCTCAGCATAGATCAAATAGGAGACAACCGGACACACCAACCGAAAAAGGGGGACAATCCTCTTACTATGCACTGCCGTATCCATCATGCATGTAAAGTACTCCATCACCAAGGTAAATAAATACGGGGAGAGGGGGTCATCCTATCTCATCCCCCTGTTGCTCCTGAAGTAGCCATGCGGCGTGCCCTGGATGAGTACTGAGAAAGTAGGGGAGCAAATGCACTTCCTCACCCTCGCAACCCACCTCTCGTCGAACCCCATGGCAAGCATCAAGTGACACAGAAAGTCCTGGTTGACCGTATCATAAGCTTTCCGGAGGTCAAGCTTCATACAAGCCTTCATCCTCCCAGGTTTGCTGAACTCCCTCACCATCTCATGAGCTAGCAGGCTGTGCTCCGCTATCGACCGTCCTTTGATGAACGCTACTTGATTCTGGGACACCAACCCCTGCATAATCCCCTCCATACGCCTGCACATAAGATGAGTGATAATCTTATAAAGAAAATTACAGCAAGCAATAGGCCGAAAATCTGCAAGTGAGGTCGCTCCCTCCTTCTTAGGAACCAGCGTCAAGAAGGTGTGGTTCATCTCCTTCAGAAGCCTGCCCTCCATAAAGAACTCCTGTACCGCCGCCAGAACAGGGGCCTAAAGCACACCCCAGTGTCACTTAAAGAACCCTGAAGAGAAGCCATCAGGCCCGAGAGCTTTGTTGGGATTAGCCTTCATCACAATGTCTTCCACCTCCTCCATCCTCACAGGTGCCGAAAGCAGGCTGTTTCCATGGGAGGACACCAGTCTCTTCGTAACAAGGGCTGGAAATGTGCTAGTGTAATCCGCCTGCTAATATAAATCAGTGTAGAATCTGACGGCCTCCTCCTGAATCTCCATCGGGTCCCCTACAAGACGTCCCTCGGCATTCAGAAGTCTGGGGATGCTATTCCAGTGCTAACGGGTGCGTATCACATTGTAGAAGAATCTGGTGCAGCGATCTCCATCTTTGAGCCTGGTACATTTAGCTCTTTGTGTCGTACTAATCTTCTCCTGCAGTCTCATGATGCTGGCCTCCTCAATCAGGATCTTCTCCTTAGCCGCCAGCTCCTCGTTCAGAATGTCAGCTTGGAGAGCCACCTGAGTGTCCCGAAGCTCGGCTTTCTTATCCGCCAGAGAAGTCCGCGGTCTCGTCTTCACCCAACCCCTGAGAGCATGCTTGAGCTGCTTGAGTTTGTGAACCATGCGGAACTGAGCCGTGCCATCCCGGAAGTGCTGCATCTCTTCCGTAACCACCTCCTCATATCCAGCCGACAGATACCAGCTGTTGTTATACCGAAACGGCCTCACCCTCAAAGTGGGTCTCTCACAGAGGCCAACCCGGATAGGAGAATGGTCGCTAGTACCCGCCGCAAGACCTTCCGCCACCGAGTTCGGAAAGCACCTAAACCACTCACTATTTTCCAAGGCCCGATCCAACTGACAAACAATCCGATTATGTATAGTCTTGTTGTGCCAAGTCCAAATATTTCCAGCTCGCTCCAGCCCCCGCATCCCTGACATAAGCAGACACCTCTGGAAGTCATATAAGACCGAGTCCGGAATAGGACGACCTCCCACCTTCTCTTGACGAAGCAGCATAGCATTAAAGTCCCCCATGATGAGCAGAGAGAGATGCATGCTGTCGACCATAAGACCCAGATGCACAATGTCCTCCCACAAAGCCTTTTGGAGTCTCCGATCATTGTACCCATATACAGCACCCAGGATTAATCGGAACCCACCTTTGTTCTCGAAAGTAATGTCGATGAGTTGTTCAGATTTCTGGATCTGTACCCCCTCCCAGCTACCTTGGTTCCACCTAACCCAGATCCTTGCCATACCACAAAGATCTAAGTTGTGAATGTGATCCCAGTTTGTCGGAGTCCTACGCGAGAGCATAGCGGCCCCTCTAATCTTCGTCTCTAGCAGGATAGCAATATCACACGACTCTCTCCTCAGAACCCCTCCAATCTCCCTCCATCGTCCTATGGAACACCCCCTCCTAATATTCCATGCTAGGACCGACATCTAATTAATAGAAGAGAGGTCCCGCTGGAACTCGTCTGGATCGACACTCGAGGGAAGTGTCTCATCCGCCTGATCAATGACTGCATCTACCATGGAGGAAGGAGCAAGATGGGCCTGAATCCTGCTAAGAGTAAGTGCCCAGTCAGGATTGTCTTCAGTCTGGTCATCCATATCCCTCGCCTGAGGGATATCCTCTCGTGTGGCCGGAGCGTGTCTTTTCCTGTTGCTGTATACCATGATCGTCGGGGAGGCCTCCATCACCATCTGACCACTATCAGCCGCACTCATACCCCTGGTCACCATGGTCCTCTGTGGCCTGAACGGGACTAGTGCACCCTGCGTGCTCTCCTGTCTCTGCGGTGATCCTGACTCCAGCCTCCTATTGACCTCCATCACTGTGTCCTCCTCCATTTATCTGTCTGGCGTCATCTTCCAGGCAAATGGCTGGGGGCCGTCTCCTTCCCAGGTTCCTCCGTCTGAACCGACTGTGGCCTGGCGGTCTCCTTTCCCTTATATTTGTACGTACTGGTAGTGTGCCCAAAGCACTCGCAGTAAGAACACATGGGAGGGACCCAGTCATACTCTACCATCTGTGTTAGAACCTTCCCAGATAGTACCAGATACTCAAGCATACTCGGTAACTCCGAGCCCACCTTGATCTCCATGAAGACCCTGGCATACATCAGTTTAGTACGAAAAGTTGTGGCCTCATCTGCTTTGATCGGCTTCCCCACAAGGCTGGCAAGTCTCATGAGAAGCGGGATACTCCAATCCTTTACTGGGAACTCTGGGAATTGGATCCAGATGGGAATAGCATTCAGCACCTCCTTCTCACACCTCAGCTCCAACGTCCACTCCTTTAATATAATGAGTCTCCCATCAAATGACCAAGGCCCTCCCTGCAGGATCCTGGACACATCCTCCGCTAGTCCAAATTTGACATAATAGAACCCGTTCTCCTGAGAGAAAAATCCCATGCTACCCTTGGGTCTCCAGATACGCTCCGCATAACCCCGAATTTGGCCATAGAATGGCTTGTTCCCTAACACATACAGTACCAGAGTGTTCTTCCAGAATTCTGAAATCACCGCTATTTCTTCGGCGGGAAAGTACGCCGGAAGCCCTCCTCCAACCGACATCGGTGAGACAAACTCCATCGACATTGGGCTTTTTGTAACCACTGGCGTGCAGACCTCCTTCCATGACCGAGGCCTCTGCACCTCAGGGTGCATCCTGGTCGGGGGGTTCGCAGGATCCGGGCCTGTCCTGCCGGTATCAGTAACAATACCCTTAGCCTTCTCTACCGCCGTCGCCTTTAGCCTCCAACCCGAATCAGTGCGCACCGTAACTCCCCCACGACGAGGGGGATCCTCTGTGCTGATCGAAGATCGATTCCCATAATTTCCTGGCCCAGCCCACCCCGATACTTGGGTCTGGGCCCCTCGTCGTCCTCCAACCCGTCGTCTCATCACCGTCTGCCAGCCTGCATCACCAGTGTTGTCCCCCCCGGACCCGAACTCGAATACTGAAGCCGCTCCGTCGGAGGAGGAACATCCCGTGCCGCCCGACCCCCCCGTCCGGAGGGGTCCCCCTGCATCCGCCCACCCTCCGACCCCTCCCCGCCTGGGGGGGTCCCGCCGCCGCTTTCGCCCGACCCCTCCCCGCCTGGAGGGGTCCCGCCACCGCCGCCCGACCTCCCCCGATCGGGGGTTCCCCCTGTTGCCGCCGCCGCCCGACCCCTTCCCCCCCCCCGATCGGGGGGGTCCCCCTGTGGCCGCTGCCGCCCGACCCCTCCCGGACGGGGGTGTCCCCCTGTTGCCGCCGCCGCCCGAACCCACCCCCCCGATCGGGAGGTCCCCTTGTTGCCGTCGCCGCCGCCCGACCCCCCTCGCCTGGGGGATCCCTTTGTAGCCGCCGCCCTTTCCTCCAAACCGCCGAACCCTCCCTCCTCCCCCCCCCCCCGCGAGAGGATCGGGGGGACGGGAGGGAGGCGTAGTAGCCGCCATAGGGGAAACCCTAGCAGAGCTCTCCATCAAGTAGTGGGTTATATATATATATATATATATATATATATATATATATATATATATATATATATATATATATAATCCTATACTATGACACCATATGCTATATCCTACCTCACATATATGCATAATATTTATGGTATAACCCTTAACTCATAGGCTTTACCTATATACTAAATACATTTGCATAACTATACTTTATATTCTAGGCAAACCCTAGGACAAAAGCACCCTAGGGCCACAATACTCTCACATATATCCTCTCATGTACATATTAATACACATGAATTTAGTATCTTCTCTCTCTCTCACTCTTCTATCTAAACTACACAGTAGCAACAGATGAAATCAGCCCTTCATTGGCTTAGCCATATGCAAGGACACTCAATCACTATTACACTCTAATACTCTAAGTCTCTCACAATGCTCACTGCTCTTACACAAGCCAACACCGGCTTACCAGGCCCTGTGTCTGCCAAGGAAAGAAATCCCCTGTTGTTTGATACTTTGATGTTAAACCTCTAACCTATTACCCACTGCCTATACAACCCTTTATATCTAGGACTGCCACAAAAAGAAGTAGAGCCCCCCACTTCCTAATCATATCTAATGAGTTGATATCCATGAATAAGGGGCTAAACAACTAACTAAAAAATACTATAGTACTGATTCCATAAGGAAGATTAAGACTAAACCCAAGTGACATACATTAGGATAGATATCATATGGAGTATGGGACTCATTTAATATAACAAATATGGGGCTAAACCTAATGCCTCTCTAATATTTAAACATAATGAGCCCCTTTGATACTAACACTCAAAAACCTCTCACTCATAAGTCCCACCACTGTCACCCTCAAACCCAACACTCGAGCCTCCCTTTTATTTCTTCAAAGGCTGCTGCTACTAAGATCTAAGATCTCTGCTGCTCCTTGATGTAGTATCTGTTGCTAATGACCTGTGCACACATGCGCACAGGTGGTGGAGGCCAACTTCCTTCTCTCGAAATATTGATACATTACATGAAATGGGACTGATCAAAAGGTGGTGGTTGTACACACAAATGTATTAACTGATACCCATAAGTAAACACATGGACTGAACCTTACTGTAAAGGACTGAACATAGTAAAAGGATGTGGATTGAATCCCTCACAAGTAAGGGATTGAAACTTATCAACATAGACTAAGGGAAACTGATACCCAGTCCAATTAAGAACAGAAATACTAATGTAATGGACTGATGCATGAAGATGCAAAATGAAACATTATCCTAGTGATACTGAACAGATGATATTCATATATTTATATGAATGATGCCTAGGATAGGGACTGGCATATGAAAGCAGTGATGAAAAAAAGGTAGGGTTGAACAATCATACGAAATGTACAGTCGATATAAGGGGCTGTACAGTAATGGTAAGGACTGTTACTATAGAATTTCCCCCAAATTGAGTTCGTCCCTGCTTAGTCATTTACTGATACAAGGAAGGGAACATTAATTGTCTTAACCAAAGCTAAGGGACTGTCCCACTTTCTAATTGCTAGATAACGTGCTCCCCCCTTTATCTCATTACTAATACTAGGAAAGGCCATGGACTGTATCACTATACAGGTATGGATCTGGACTGGTCATTTGTGTTAGGAACTGTACACAAAATCCAAAATCGAGCCTATCTCCAGCAGACCCCATTAGTGGCCATGATCCTATAACTGATACTAAGGGAATCTGATACATGGTAGGGTTAAGCAGTGAAGAAGTGGAGTGATACTTGAATAAGGTAAGGGTCTGATTAGCATATAATTTGGACTAAGCCATAATGAAATGGAAGATAAATATCTATTATCTATGGATTGTACAAATAATGGAAGATGGACTAAATACTATGATGGGGGTTCTAGACTAAAATTAAAAGTGAGTGTCTGAAATAAAGGATGATATGGGACTGAATAGTAAGAGTTAGGGACTGATACACAAAGTATCAGTTAACTGATCAAGTGAATATAATTCCAGCCATCACTTGTTGACTGTTACCATCTTACTCCTATACTCGAGTCTCTCACCTTATTCCTTACTGAATATACCAAGAGGACTGACACCCCAAGTTCAAAAAGAACTGAACTAATGACTGTAATATTAAAGCAAGACTGAAACTCAATTTAAAGGACTGAACAGTTAGAGTTATGGACTGGAATGCTAAGTATAGTGTGAACGACATATGGGACAGAGCATGTGTAGTGAACAGAGCAATTTACAAAATTAATGGGACTAAATTTAGAGGACTGATCAAGATGGAGGTATAGACGGAACTACAATCATTAAAGGACTGAACTAAGGATTTGTTCGCTGTATGAACTGAACATAACACTAAGGAATCACCACTACAAAAATACTATATTTTAGCGACTGAACTTACTGACAGAAATAAAATGGTTGCTATTTACCGATGGATTACCGACTAACTATCTACTGATTTATTATGTAAAATACAGTATAAATAAATGACGCTGGTTCCGTCGGTAGTTCGTCACTAATGTTCTAGCGACCACTTAGCGACGAAAAATTCCGTCGCAGAGCTACTGTAAAAGTGAAACAGCACCCTCCTTCTTTATTCTCAAATTTTTACCCAATCAAAAATTTTCCCCCATTCTTCTCCTCCTCTCGACCCCTCTCGTCCTCCTGCCTCCTCCTCTACAATCCCCCTCTCCGCCCCTTCTATAGCCCCCCTCTGCCCCCTACAGCCTCCTCCTCTCGTCCTCCGGCCTCCTCCTCTCGACCCCCTCCTCTACAATCCCCCTCTCCGCCCCTTCTATAGCCCCTCTCCGCCCCCCTACAGCCCCTCTCTCCACCCCCCACAACCCCATGTCCGTCGACCCTCCTCTACGCCCCCTCCTCTACAGCGAAAAAATGCCCCCTCCTCCTCCTACATCGAGCAGACGTCCCCTCCTCCTACTCCGGTCAGACCCTTTTCATCCGTCGAAGGTAAAGCCTATCCCATATTGCTATTTTATTTAAGTTATTGTATTTGTGATTTGGGGGCGGGCATTATAAATTTAGATTTTGGTGTTGGACAAGTATAGACACGATACATTAGGCTTGAACACAAGCACATTATATATTGGTATCGAACACAATACATTAGACTTGGACACGAGCATGTTGGACTTGGATATTGGACTTGGACACGATACATTGGTCGACTTGGAGACAAGCATATATTGTTTACATGAATTTTGTTCGCTATTATTGTAGTGAATAGGCATATGTTGTTTACATGAATTAGGTTCATGTATGCATTCCTTTTCTCCTAACATATACTTCATAGGAATGGTATGATACCAATTTCGATATCGATACTCATATGAATGGTCTGACACTGATTTCGATATCGATAGTCATAGGAACGGTCTGACACCAATTTTGACATTGATACTCATAGGAATGGTCTGATACCGATTTCAATATTGAAACTCATAGGAATGGTATGATACCGATTTTAATATCGATAATTAGGCCAATTTTGATTATTAGGCCAATACCGATATGATACGATATAAGGATATGGCAGATACCGATAGGATATCCGATTCCAATACCAATCCGATATGGTCGATATCGAACCGATAGGCCGATACTAATCCGATACGATCGATACTAATAAGAACCAAACGTGAAGCAGAGCTTCATACTCAAAACATCTCCTTTATTCATTTTTCATGGAGCTCTACACCAAGGATGTCTACTTCCTCCTGGAGCTCATTCAAGTATACGTACAAACACACACACCCCCTATCTAGATTCCTTTTCGATACTCATAGGAATGGTATGATACCAATTTCGATATTACCGATTTCGATATCGATACTCATAGGAATGGTCTGATACCAATTTCGATATCGATACTCATAGGAATGGTCGATATTACCGATTTCGATATCGTTACTCATAGGAATGGTCGGATACCAATTTCGATATTGATACTCATAGGAATGGTCTGATATCGATTTCAATATTAAAACTCATAGGAATGGTATGATACTGATTTCAATATCGATAATTAGGCCAATACCGATATGATACGGTATAAGGATACGGCCGATACCGATAGGATATCCGATTCTAATACCAATCCGATACGGCCGATACTGAACCGATAGGCCGATACTAATCTGATACGGTCGATACTAATAAGAACCAAACGTGAAGCAGAGCTTCATATTCAAAACATCTTCTTTTTTCATTCCTCATGGAGCTCTATAGCAAGGATGTCCACTTCCTTATGGAGCTCATTCAAGTATACGTACAAACACACACACACATCCCCTCTCCCTCTCTAGATTCCTTCTCGATACTCATAGGAATGGTATGATTCTAATTTTGATATTACCGATTTCGATATCGATACTCATAGGAATGATCTAATACCAATTTTGATATCGATACTCATAGGAATGGTCGATATTACCGATTTCGATATCGATACTCGTAGGAATGGTCTGATACCGATTTTTATATCTATACTCATAGGAAAGGTCTGATACCAATTTTGATACTGATACTGTTAACCTTGGTTGTTACAATTTGGTACTAAATTAATTTTTACTTGTATTGACAATATATATGGTACTTGGTGCAAAATTGGTTTGAGTAATGAGTCGATACTTAGCTGACCGTTTGTGGATGTACAATTGGCAACATGAGAGCAAGATTGGTTTGACGGATAATTTCAAGGCGGGCATCGAGAAATTTCTGAGATACGCCAGTAGCTAACCTTATTTTATGGACGAAAGGCTCATAAAGTGCCCTTACATCAATTATCATAATATACCATTCAAAGAGATAGATCTCGTGAGAGAGCACCTCTACAAGAAGGGTTTCTTACCGAACCACAACGAGTAGATGGCTCAAGGAGAACCTTTGGTTCCGTAATATCAGTCCTCCTTCAATACGGAGGTAGGAGACCTCACTCTTGGAGACCACTTCTAATATCGGCATCGAAACTTGGCACATGAGTTGGTATTTGATGTGGCTTGTTCCAGTCCAAGTTTTGATTCGAAGGATCCGAATCCTGCTACAAAGGAGTTCTATGATATGTTCAACTATGCCGATACTCCATTATATCCGAGTTGTGATTCTCATTCTGTCCCGTCGGTGGTGATACAGTTGTTGAACCTCAAGTCTGATTTTAACTTACAACATGAATGCTACGACCAAATAATTCAGTTTGTTAGAGAGTTGCTACCAAAAGGAGCGAAGGACTTGCCAGAAAACTTTTATAAGTCGAAGATGATGATACAGAAACTTGAATTAGGCTACGAAAAGATAGATTATTGCCGAAATGGCTGCATGTTGTACTAGAAGAAGAACAATGATAAAGATAGATGTATTTTCTGTCATGAGGATCGGTGCAAGCCTATTCGGGGCAAAAGAAAATCAACTACGCGAGCAAGGTTGCGCCCCTGCAAATACATACAGTTTTTGCCGATCACAAAGAGACTACAGAGGATGTATATATCCTCGAATACTGCAGAACACCTGACATGGCATAGCAAACAGTGGAAGATGGATGAAGGAGAATTATCTCATCCATCCGATGGAGAGGCATGAAAGCATTTTGATCGATGTCATCCTGGATTTGCTATGGAACCTAGGAATGTTCAGCTGGCTTTATGTTCTGATGGATTCACTCCTTTCGGACAGTCGGAGGCTCAGTACTCTTGTTGGCCGGTAATTTTGATCCCTTACATTCTATCATCGTGCATGTGCATGAAGACTCCTTACATGTTCTTGACATATATCATACCCGGTCCAAAAAAACCAAGAAGAACATTGATATATACTTGCAGCCGTTGATGGACGAGTTGAAACAATTATGACAGTTCGGCGTTCAAACGTATGATATATCGATGGAGCAGAACTTTGAGATGAGAGCAAAGTTGATGTGGACCATCAATGATTTTCCAGGATACAAAATATTATCTGGGTGAAGTACTCATGGTATTATGACTTGTCCGATATGTATGGAAAAGAGTAAGGCATTTCGCCTTCAGAATGAAGGAAAAACTTTTTTTATTGCCATCGTCAGTTCCTTCCTATGTCGCATCCATGGAGAAGGAACATGGACCCCTTTAGAGATGGTAAACAAGAACTAACTCCTCTCCCGTTAAGATTGACTAGAGATATCGCTTGGGCAGAGGTAGAGGATTTGTCGACTATAAAAAAAGATCCGAGATCGGGCCATCACTTAGAATGATTCGGACGTAGCCATAATTGGACGAAGTGGAGTATCTTTTGGGACTTACCTTATTGGAAGGACAATCTTATAAGAGATAATCTTGATGTCATGCATATTGAGAATAATGTATTCGACAATATCTTCAATACGGTGATGGATATCAAAGGAAAAACAAAAGACAATCCCAAAGCAAGAAAGGACTTGAAAATTATTTGCAGACGTCTAGAGTTGCATCTAACACGAAGATCCAATGGTAACTGGGTCAAACCCTCAGCACCATTTACACTGAGTAGGGATAATAAATTGATAATATGCAATTGGATTACAAAGTTGAGATTTCTTGATGGTTACGTGTCGAATCTGGCAAGATCTGTCGATCTCAACGAATGCAAGCTGATAGGGATGAAGAGTCATGATTGCCACGTGTTCATGGAACGTTTACTTCCTATCGCCCTGAGAGAGATGCTGCCTTCTCAAGTATGGGGTCCGCTGGCCGAGTTATCTATATTCTTTAGAGATTTGTGTTCAAGTAAGTTGACGATGCAACATATGTTTGAAATTGAGGAGAAGATTGTTTTGACATTGTACAAGTTAGAAAAGGTCTTCCCCCCGGCTTTTTCGATAGTATGGAACATTTGTCGATTCATCTTGCATACGAAGTACGTATCTGTGCTCCCGTCCATTATCGATGGATGTATCCATTTGAGACGTATAAAATAATTAATTATCTAGTACTAATAATTATTTTATTCAAACAGTTCTAATATTGAATATATTATTTATAGATATCTACATCACAAGAAGAAGAAGGTGGGCAATAAGGCTCATGTAGAAGCTTCGATATGCACATGTATTATTGAGGAGGTCTCAAACTTCTGCTCAATCTACTTCGATACTCCTGTCATAACAAACTGGAATAGAGCACCAAGAAATGATAAAGGTGAGGTCGTGCACCGAATCGTGGAATCCGTACTATCTTTACTACAAAAAAGTGGCCTTTTGGGACAACAAAAAAGTGTTCTAAAAAGTGCTTTTACCGTCCTAAATATTATTTGGGACGACAGTTGGGACAGAATCAAACTGTGCTATTAGGGTGGCGTGGCAAAAGCTTAAGGGACGGATATTGCCGTCCTAATTAAATTTAAAGGACATAAAATTGAACTGTCTCAAAAGGTTGTGAAACTCTGTGTTCGTGTGACGGTTACTTTTGTCGTCCCAAAAATTAGGTATTTGTAACGGGTATTGACCATCCTAATAATTTAGGCAAATGTCCCAAAAGATATAGTTTACTTTTAGTATTGAAGGAGATATCCGTCCCAAAAATGTAGGCCACTTGTTACAGATCTGTTGTTCCAGTTGTACATACAAAACTTTATATTCAAAAAATACAATAATTGTTCCAGTTCTCTTAGAATTATTCATACTGTACAGACAAAAGATGCACTTAAAATGAAAAATATAACAGTGATTCATGCTTTTCCTACTGTGCATACAAGAACACTCAAAAAATGATAAAAAGTACCAGTTGTCATATATAAGGCACTTAAAGGCCATATCACATTTGTCACAGTGCCTTACAAAATGAAGTCTACTGGCCATATATCACTTACAGGCCATCACATTGTTTACATGCCATATCACTTACACAAAGTGTCTGACAAAATATACATCGTGGCCATATGCCATATCACATTTTGATGTCCTCCCATGATTCACAAAATCAACACTGTTATCTCCATCATTTACAAAACAACTTCAAAACTTTTTACATCAGTAAGCATTATCCAAAATGATTTTCCACCCATTCAAACATATAATTCCACCCATTCATTTCATGAACCTGAAAACAAAGAAAAAAATAGAAGGAAAAAAACTTAGCAACATGAGAAAAACCAACATAATAGAAGAAAAAACCAAGCCAGAAAGGACAATATTCAAATTGATGTTCTAACAAAAGAGAAAACCAAGTAACAGGAGAAGAAACTTAGCAACAGAAGAAAAAAAACCATGGAACAGAAGAAAAACCAATAGAAGAAAAAACCAATCAATATTCAAATACCCGAAAAAATGATAATTGTCCCGGTTGTCATATATAAGGCCATATCACTAACACGCTATATCACATTGTCACACAAAGTGTCTTACAAAATGAACATTGTATATAGGAGAAGAAAAAAACCAAGTAACAGACGAAGAAACTTAGCAGCAGATGAAGAAACTTAGGAGCAGATGAAAAAAAAAACAGAAAAAAAACCAATAGAAAAAAAAAACCAAGCCAAAAGGAACAGTAGAGTGATAAGTTAAAGAGTTGGCAAATTACCCCAAAATATCTGAAACTGGTGTGTTGACTGTTCGAGGAAGGATGAAAGTATTCGAGAATAAGGCTGTAACTTGCTCTTTCAGCTGAACGCTAAGCTCATTCTTCGTACTATCAAGCTCTTTCTTATGTCGAGCCTCTTGCTCATCACGCTCAGTTTTAAGATCGTTCTACACCATCTCAAGCTCTTGTTTATGTCGAGCCTCTTGTTCATCACGCTCTGTTTTTAGATCATTCTTCACTATCTCAAGCTCTTGCTTATGTCGAGCTTCTTGCACATCATGCTCTATTCTTAACGTCTCAATCTCTTCTCATAATTTGTCCACATCTTTTCGCAATTGTTCAATTTCAGTATTCATTTTTTCAGATCATGTCGATGTTGAGGATGTTGTACATTTACCACAGGGTCTTGTACCTACTCCTCGGCCTAAGATAATACTCAAAGACAGTTTCAAATATTAGATAGCAAACTGAACCCAGGTATATCCAATGTCTATGTTCCTATCCATATTAGTGTCGTCTGGACCTTAAAATTGATTAAATGAGAAACCTCAATTACACAATGCTGAAACTTACAACAAAAGTAACAACAACAAAAGGGAATAAGAGTCAGTGTCTCTGCACAACAATCACCACTATACTATATGAGTAGATAGTGCACAAAACAAAATAAAGATAAGGAAAAAAATCAAACAAGTATGCAGAGATGGATTAAAACGTCACTTAGGAACCAACTGATTATACCAATTAATCATACAACTATGCTGAAACATAATGTTGTGAAGCAGCAATGTAGCAATCACAAACTTGAACATTAAAATAGGTGGGCACTTTTAGAGGGATCAAGACATGTGCCAAACTGAACTGAATAAGATGGAATAATAAGTAATGCATCCAAAGTTACTCAAAGATACAGTTTATATGTATATTGTGAATTACAAAAATAATACTCAAAGACAGTTTCAAATATTAGATGGCAAACTGAACTCTAGCTAACTGCATTATGTCGTCTTCTTCAATATGTTGATTCAATATTCAAAGTCTAGTAAGAAAAGACTGTTCCAAGTTGAAACAAATTTACATCGTCTATGAGAATTTTCTTTACTTTTCTCAAAAGCCTTTTATATGAATTATAAACTTAGATTATAAGCTCAAGTGTCCCGATCACAGAGTGAGTCACACCCAGTCAAATGCATTAATTAAAATACGTGCACCCTCGGTCAATTACATTCAGATGTAAATAAGGTACATGATTCACTACTTTAATAGGCTGATTTAACTAATTTGAAAACTATAAGTTATTGTACCATTAGTTGAAGGACCTAAATCCAATCGAGAATACATACAAAAATAATACTTATAAAAGTAATGGTAACTAGACAGGGCTGAATACAAAAATAATACTCAAAGACGTGTGCCAAACTGAACCAAGATTTTCAAATACTTACCCTTTGCCTCATTATGTACCGGCTCGTCATCGCTATCCTCAAAACACTGAGATGCCGTCCTAGGGCTGGACAAAACATCTTCCATAAAAGAAGGTTCCAATCAGGGATCCATTGTCCTCTTCCCCCTTGTTATGACATCCTCTATTTTCTGGAGAATACGAGGTGACTTACGCGTAGGACCATATGCAACCTGAAAATGCATAATAAATATAGTAATAACATTGTTGTAACAAATTGGTAAACAAAATATTTGTGTACATGATCAAACTCTTTTCTTTTTCATTTTAGGATCAGTAGACTCTTCATTCACATTTTTACCATTCCTCATATTGTTAGCATCCCTGGACTCCCAAGCAATACGAGATGATTTACGAGTAGGACTTTTTTGTGCAACCTGGAAGATAATAAAAATTATAATATTTTACCAATGTTCCAACAGGTTATTAAACAAAATATTTAATTCAAGATCAAGTTTATTACCCTTTTCATTCTAGGGCTAGAAGACTCGTTATTAATGTTGCTACCTTCCTCGCTAACCAAATCATCGCCATCGAATACTCTACCGCCTTCTCTTTCACTTGTGTTTCTTTTTCCCATCTTACTTGAACTTGTATGGGTAGCCCTCTTGGAATTCATTGTAAGATTTAAAGCTTGTTGCAAGTTCAAGAAATCCATTTTCATTTTATTTTTAGCTATATTTTCCAACCGTTGTTTCTTATATTCTGATATGGACCCAGGCTTGATAAACAACTTCTTATGTGGGGACATTTTTTCCAACTACAAAACTAAAAATAAATGAGGTAATCTAAAACAAAATAAGCAAAATTCATCTCATTTTGTAAGCTAATATCGTCTGAATGCAAGGCAAGAACATAATTATGTCGGTAAAACAACCAGTAATATCACAACATGGTAAATATATTGAACCGAATTAAACAGACATCAAAATTCGATTAGAGTATGTGTTGAGAACCAATAAGGGACTTTAGTCCCACATTGAAAGATGTATTTTGAAGAGGCGTTGGACCCTCTATAAGTAGTGGCAGTAGCCCATCAATAAAAATCATCAATTATGCATTTCTACATGGTATCAGAGCCATAACCATCTACCCCTCTCCCCTCCCCCCTCCCCCTTCCCTAAAAAAAAATTCCCCAGCAGCGCACCCCGGGCTGCCCCCCCAGCTCCAGCAGCGTCCCCCGGCTGTCCCCCGGCTCCACTAGCCCCCCAGGATCGCCCGCGCGTGCCGGCTCCACCAGCCCCCGAAGGTGCAGAAGGCCGACAAGACGAAGAATCCGATGTTTTGCTATTTGGATATTTATGTTTTTGAGATGCTACATGATCTGATGTTTGTTGCTTTATTTTGATTGAGAAAGTATAGTTTTTTATAAAAAAATTGGTGTATTTCGAAGACAGAGGGATATCAAATGCTTTATTTGCACCCTCTCTGTTCCTAGATTACACCGTCTGGAATGAACAAATACTTTATTTGTTTTTCCTTCCCCGATCTTCACATCGGGATCTACACGGAGAATGATCGTATTTTCTCCTGTGTCCTGACGTATTCACTTTACATGCGCGTGCCGGTGTTGGCCACGTTTATAGCGCATTCGTAAAGTAGAAGACGACGAATATGCCGACGAAGACGACGACTAGCAGTTAGCAGCCGACGACGAAGACGACGACTAGAGATACAGTTAAAGAAGCCATGGATTCGATCGCTGGAAAACTGACAGCACAAGAGATGAAGGCCTTGGTTGATGATATCTTGTCGAAGAGATTGACCGAGGTGACCCCTCGTGTGACCCATACTGATGTGGATCCGTCACCCTACAAAATGGGGAAGTTGGAAAAGCTGGAGATGAAGTTGGAAGGAATATCCAACTACTTGAAATGGTCGCGGCAGGCGATACGGACGTTGAAGGGACGTGGCATGGTTGGCTATGTCAATGGCTAAACCAAGGCGCCCGTTGATCCCTCCTCAAAGGAGTTTGCTATTTGGGAGATTGTCAATAACGTAGTGGCTGGGTGGTTGACAGCCTCCTTGACCGACCAGGTGTCGGGCAATATAGAGGTGATGAAGGGTGCTGCTGATATATGGCGGACTTTGAAGGATATGTACTCAGGCTCGGGCAACCCTATGCGGGTCTTCCGACTACAGGATGAACACGATAGGGTGGCCCAAGACGAACGTACCATCTCTGAATGCGCAACCCTGTTGAAGAAGTACTGGTCTGATCTGGATCACTATGATCCTCTTGGGATGGAAGATGCATAAGTCGAGCCGACATTTACGAAGAATTTTTAGACGTTTCTGGCGTATATTTCGTGGCAGCGGATGATGAAGTTCTTGAAGGGGCTCAACCCTGTGTTTGAGCAGAGAAGGAATGTACTACTCGGACAATCCACGCTTCCAACCTTAGAAGAAATCATAGCTGCCATGGCACAAGAAGAAGCTCGATTGAAATTGATGCCCAACAAGGGCTACTTCCAAGGGGAGCAAGCTGCTGTTGGAAAGTCTATCCTTGCCACCTTCAATCAACCTCCCTCTGCGGACGGTGTTTGCCACAACTGTGGTGACTCGGGACATTACATCAAATTTTGTCCAAAACCCCTACAAGCTCAGTCGAATGATCACGGACGAGGCCGTGGAGGACGTCGTGGTGGTAGAGGAGGATATGCTGGTAGAAGGGAAAATTATTTTGGCAGATACAAAGAAAATCTTGCGGAAGAAGGGGGACAATCAATTGGCTGAAATAACCCCTCTTGAGAGGGAGTTCATCGCGAGATTACGAGGCACGAAGCTGGGTTCGGACGACAGTCAAGTTACTCCTGGGGCGTCATCCATCTCGGAGGATCCTATCATTTGCTTTTCCCAAACCAGCATAGGTATACCTGTGCGTGCTCTTTCATCTGTCCATCAGCTAGGTTGGATTGTGGACTCTGGGGCATCTCTCCATGTCACGGGATCCTGTAGTGTGTTCCAGGATTATACTCACCTACCGACGCCGCTGAGCATTCAGATTGTTGATGGTACCTCCAGACCTGTAATGGATAAAGGCACTGTCGTATGCACCCCTTCCCTCACTCTCACCAATGTCTTACATGCTTCATCTTTTTTCTGTAAATCTTATATCTATTAGTGCCTTTATCCTTGACCTAAACTGTATTGTTTCCTTTGACATTCCTACGGTGACTTTCAGGAGAAGGGGATAGGACGACGACTAGGGACTAGCATATGGCATAAGGGGATGTAGTACTTGGACAAGACCGAACTGGACAAAGTATTGGCATCTCTAGTAGCAGACGCACAACTGGACGCTTTACGTCGCAGTGTAGAAGACGAATTACTACTCCACCACCATCGTGTCGGGCATTCTTCCTTTAAAGTTATTAGTCGAATGTATTCATCCTTATATCAACGGGCTAATAAAGAGAAGTTATTTTGTAATGCATGTGAGTTGGAAAAACATACCAGCAGCCCGTATGTGAGCTCAGGAAATAGAAGTTCCGCTGCATTTGATATGATACATTCGGACGTATGGGGCCCTTGTCCTAAAATCGGTATTAACGGTTTTAGATGGTTCGTCACTTTTATTGACTGTTATACCCGTGTGACCTGGGTCTACCTTATGAAGAATAAAAGTGACGTCCTTAAGGCTTTTCAGGATTTTCATCGCCGGATGGAAACACAATATAACGTTAAAATTAAGTATTTCCGGTCTGACAATGGGACAGAGTATATTAATAAGAGGGTTGCTGAGTATTTATCTACTCATGGAATACTACATCAAACTTCATATGCCTATACACCGGCACAAAATGATGTCGCCGAACGGAACAACAGGCACCTGCTGGAGGTCGCACGGACGATGATGCTGGCTATGAATGTCCCAAAATACTTATGGGGGCAGGCTGTATTGACGGCATCTTATCTCATCAACAGAATGCCATCTCAGGTATTGGACTGGGAGACACAGTTGGAGATGCTTACTGGTGTAACCATGTATACCATTCCACCGAAAGTATTTGGGTGTGTGTGTTTTATCCAAGATAATAGGCCAGGAGTTGGCAAACTGGATCCTAAAGCAGTTAAGTATATATTCGTCGGGTACACAGCGACTCAGAAAGGATACACATATTGGAGCCCAATCGAGGGGAAGCTGTTTGTAAGCATGGATGTTACATTTAGATAACTGGAACCATACTATGGTTCAAATGAAGGTTCCGCATTTGGTGACACACCTAACACAGAGGGTGTAGACGTAAGGGAGAGATAATAAGTACAAAAGTGGTAGTTGGATCGGTCTCGTGCCCGTTCGTAGAAAATTGGACGAAAGGGAAAGAAAGCAGTAACTCCGATACAGAGAATGAAGAAGAAGATACATATGTTACGCATGGGAAGAAGCAGACAAGGGAAAAGGATCTCCAAGTCTATAGAGAGAGACAGCAGAAGTCCAGTACTGTGTCGTATCCAGCGCCTACTGTACCAAGCCCATTGCCTACTGTACCTAGTCCCTCGTCTACTTCTGCCCCAACTCTTGAAGATGTTGCCCCCGTACCGAATTACTATAATTCTGATACGGATCTCTCTGACTTAGATGGTATGATCTCTCCACCACCTATTGCTCCCTTAAGGAGATCTTCTCGCATCAATGCAGGTAAGGCTCCTAGTCGTTATGATGATTATGAACATGACATTGCCAACTTCTTGTCTCATTCTAATATTTTTTTGAATTATCGAGCCTTCATTGCATCGTTAGACTCTACTTCTTTGCCTAAGTGTTGGCAGGAAGCAAAGAAAGATCCAAGGTAGAAAGCTGCAATGATGGAAGAACTTGGAGCAATAGAGAAAAATAAGACATGGGAGCTGGTTCCATTACCGAAAGGAAAGAAAGCTGTGGGATGCAAATGGGTATACACAGTGAAGGAGACGCCAGAAGGAAAAGTAGAGCGGTACATGGCAAGGTTGGTTGCAAAAGGATACACACAATCATATGGCATCGACTATGATGAGACGTTTGTCCCAGTAGCAAAAATGAGCACGGTAAGAACTCTGGTCTCCATTGCAGCAAACTATAGGTGGAAGCTATACCAGTTAGATATGAAGAATGCCTTTCTCTATGGGGACCTGCAAGAAGAAGTGTACATGAAACCCCCGCCAGGGTGCTACATGACAGAATCAGACGGAGGAACGTCGCATGGTAAAGTGTATAAACTAAAGAAGTCGCTATACGGGCTCAAGCAATCTCCTCGAGCCTGGTTTGACAGATTCAGAAAGGCTGTTATAGGCATGGGATACCATCAAACAAATGCAGATCATACGATCTTTCTTCAGCATGCAAGAGGCCACATCACTATACTTGCTGTATATATTGATGATATAGTAATTACAGGTGATGATGAAGTCGAGATCACTGAGCTAAAGTCAAAACTCGCGAAGGAGTTTGAGGTAAAGGATTTAGGAGCGATGAGGTACTTTTTGGGTATCAAGGTGTGTGACGGCGAACAAAAAATTGTTCTCTCACAAAGAAAATACGCACTGGATCTGCTAAAGGAGACAGGGATGCTGGGATACAAAGTAGCAGTCACTCCAATTGACCAGAAGTACAAGTTAGGAGCAAAAGTAGGAGAGCCTGTTGATCGTGAAAGGTATCAAAGACTTGTAGGGAGATTGATTTATCTGGGGCACACTCGCCCTGATATCTCATTTACGGTGAGTGTAGTGAGTCGCTACATACATGATCCAAGAATGGGTCATATGGAAGCAGTGTTTCAGATCTTGAGATATCGGAAAGGGACGCTGGGAAAAGGGCCATGGTTCAAGAAGAATGGACGCATAGAAGATGAGGAATACTGTGATACAGACTGGGCGAGCTGTATAGACGACAGAAGGTCAACCACAGGGTACTGTGTTTTTGTAGGAGGAAACCTGGTCTCATGGATAAGTAAGTAACAGTCAGTGGTAGCACGGCCGTCAGCTGAAGTAGAATATAGAGCAATGGCTCTTGGAGTGTTAGAGTTGCTGTGGGTGAGAGCACTACTGACAGATTTGAAGCTGGACAAGGGAGCACCGTTACATCTTCTGAGCGATAGGTAAGCTGCAATAAGTATAGCTAACAATCGAGTTCAGCACGACAGAACGAAGCACATCGAGATCGATCGATTCTTCATCAAGGAGAAGCTGGAACAAGGGATATTGAAGATTGACCATGTTCGCTCAAAAGAACAAGTTACAGACTGTCTGACTAAAGGTCTTAGTTCATTGAGTCTGCCAAAGCTATGTAACAAGATGGGGATGATTAATATCTATTGCCCATCTTGAGGGGAGTGTTGAGAACCAATAAGGGACGTTAGTCCTACATCGGAAGATGTATTATGAAGAGGGGTTGGACCCTCTATAAGTAGTGGCAGTAGCCCATCAATAAAAATCATCAATTATTTAATTCTACAGTATGTAATACAACCATCAGTTTTAAAAGTTCAAAAGAAAAAGCTAAGACAAAAAGCCTGTAAATTGATTCCAAAATAAAACTTGTTAGTTTAAAACAAAATGGCGTAAACAAGATACAAAGTTGCTACTCGTCATCACTCTCATACTGGTTATCATCACCATCACAATTAATTATGTCAACAACTAATCCCTCTACTCCTTGCCTAACCCATGATCCATTATGAGTTTCATCCAAATATTGCATGCTGTAAGGTTCCACTCTATTAACATCTAAGTCTTTAAATGTGGTTGAGTACTTGTCAAATGTGTCTCGTGGTGACATCTGAACAACAACATGCCAATCTGGGTCTAAAGGGTCTTATACGTACCAAACTTGTTCCGCTTGGGATGCAAAGATATAAGGTTCATCAACAACTCTGTTCTCTTTATATAACAAATGATTGAAGTTTACTAGAGTAAAGTTAAATTCATCCACTTTTAAGCCCACTCGTTGATTAACCCAGTTGCACTTAAATAACACAAACTTCTTGCCATTCAAATAGTTAATTTTAATGATTTCTGTCAGCTGTCCGTAGAATGTAACATCTCCTGGAAGAGGATTTTTATCTTTCCGACTAGAAAAACTCATTTGTTCAGCTTTTAGGAGGAGTCCACTATTTTGAGTTTTTCTACGAGCATCCACTTTCTTTGTTCGAAATCAAAAACCATTCACAATGTAAGAATTGTATCTCAATGCATCCTTAAGAGGACCTGAAGCTAAGCTTCTTATCTCCTCTGATATGTGTACATCTTGTCATAAACCCTTTACCTACATTTCAAAACCATGAAATCAAAAGTTTAATAATGATACTAAAATGACCATCTCTATAATAATTTTATTCAGAGTGCTAAAAATGGTGTCGCTGTGAAGCTTGTGGATATTTTACTGCAAGTTCAGCAAGGTGTTTTCTGTAGAGAGATGTAGAAATGTATATAAATTTCATAAGCAAATGAGAGGATAAAATAAAGGTAATGATCAAAATAAATAAATCTTACACAATGAATGGTGCCACTGCCTCCGTGTTGGCAAGCACATATCGATGCGCTTGGATATGCATAACTGGGTCATGTCAAAAGTGCACTTTTTTTTACCTACAGTACGACCAGATTTATTCCCTCCATCATGATTTCTTCTTGGCCGTTTCATTTTGCTTTCCACATCCATATACCTTGAACAAAAAGTCATGCATTATTCCAAAAGTACTGATTTAGCAATAGAAGCCTCTGGATGAGCACGATTTCGTACATAGAGTTTTAAGGTGTGCAAATACCTTTCCATTGGATACATCCAACGGTACAATACTGTCCTAGCAATCTTTAATTCATCACCTAAATGGATAGGCAAATGTTCTATTATATCAAAAATCCAGGCGGGAAAATCTTCTCAAGGCTACAAAAGGTAAGAGCCATACGATCTTCAAACTTTTCCAGGTCTGCCATATTATTTACACTTGAACACAACACCACAAAACAGTTGCTTAATTCAATTAAGGATTTAACAACATGCTTTGGTAAGACCCTTCGAATAGCTATAGGAAGTATTTGTTGCATTAAAATATGATTGTAGTGACTCTTAAGACCCCATATACTCCGCTCTTATATATGCATGCACCGTGATATATTAAATGAATAATCGTCAGAAACTTTTACATCTCGCAACACTTTTAAGAAAATATCTTTTTCTTTGTTGCTCATTGTGAACTCAGCTGGGAGCAAGTACTCTAGGGTTCTTCCTCGTGGTTGACGATATAGCTCTGATCGAATGTTCATATCTCCGAGGTCTTTTCGAGCCTTTAAATTATCCTTTATTTTTCCTTTAGTACCTAACAACGTAAAAAGGATATTATCGCACGCATTCTTTTCAATATTCATAACATCTAGATTGTCACTACCAAAATAAGTCATAATGGCGACGAAATTAGCGACTCCAGATAAATACGTCGCTAAGTTTTGTGCTTTTAGCGACGTTTTATATATACGTCGCTGAACGTCACTATCAGCGACGTTTGAGCAATAATTAGCGACACAAATTATGTTTTGGACAACTGATGTCGTATTCTAGTCGCAAAACATCACTGTTTTTTTTATTCAGCAACGTTTAGCGACGCTACTTTTATGACGTCGCCAGGTTTTAATAAATAGCGACGGTTAGTGACGTCTTTAACTGACATCGCTAAAACATTTCATATAGGGTTCTGGCCCGATCGATTTTTTATTTTTTACCCAAAATTTTCTAATCTCCCGCTCTTTCCCTTCCTTGCCCGCGGCGACCCCCTGCCCGACGACCCCATTCCTCCGACGACTCACTCCCTCCGACGAACACCCGACCAGTCTCCTCCGCTGCTGCTCCAGCCCCGGCGACCCCGACCCAACCCCAACGGTAAACCCTAACCCTATCTCTCTTTTTCTGATACGACACAGACACGACCCTTTGACACACACGTGGATACTTTGACACACAAGTGGACACTTTGACACACACTGTGACACTTTGATACTTTGACACTTTGACATGACACTATTAGGCCTCGTTTGGTTCATGGAAAGGAAATGTATTCCTTTGTATTTTCCATGGGAATCGGAAAGTAGGATTCCTGTCACATTTCCTTTCCGTTGTTTGGTTGGTGTAGGAAAGGGAAGCAAAAATATAACAATGGTAAAATAAGCATTAATGGTAAAATAAGCAATAACACATGGTTACTTTTGTAATAAATGTTGGAAAAGGAGGAGGAAAAATGATCATCCCATGGGTCATGAGTGGAACCATATTCTCTCCAATTTTCCCCTTGTGAGGAAATTGATTCTCAAGTTTGTGGTTACCAAACAAAGGAAAGGAACAACTTTCCTTTCCTAGTTCCTTAAATCGGTGAACCAAACGAGGCCTTAGGATAATGTGTATAGATGAGGACTAGGACAATAAGTATAGGTAACTTCAAGATAGGAATTGTTTTACCTATGAGTATAGGTAATGGCTTTATCTAGAGTGACTAGGTAATATATAGGTTTAGGAAGCCTATAGGTTTAGGTAATGGGTTGACACATGGGTAAGGGAGATACTTATGTTGTAGTGTATGGGGTATTCAGTTTGGGTATTAGTTTTTACTAGAGTTAAGGATAGGCTAGTGTATAGGTAATTAGGTAAATAGGCCATAGTAATGGTTGTACCTATGTGAATAGGATATTAGTAGGGCAAATACATAGGGTATTAGCCTAGTATAGACTAGAATACCTTGGTAAGGCAACGTATGGCCCTAAAAACCTAGGTGTGACCTAGTTTGACCAAGTTTGGCAAGGTATTGACCCAGTTGTCCTAGTGTAACCTAGAAATGACTTGGAGACCTAGAATTGACCTAGTATATCATATTTATGATTCCAAAATGCCAATTGACATTAATATTCTATATTTAGGTCTTCGAGGTACCGTATCGGATATTGTTGACATTTCACTCTACCAAAATAAGTCAAATCAATGACGAAATAAGTCAATCCTAGAGTGTATAGAGTGAGCCTCCCTACTTCCTTCCTTCTCATTCGGGTCATTCAGTCGACTATTCTGCATCATAGGATATCTACCTCAACCTCACCCTAGAGAAGTGTAGAAATATTAATGTTAACCAAGGTTCACAGTAAAGAGAGGGAAAGAAACTACATAGGATATATCATATCTATTACCACTTGTTGTATCATGATTACTTTTACAAGTGTTTAAACGATGTGCATGTATCTATCTTACAGAATTATCCTCAAATGGACATGGAGCTGAATTACTATCTGCGGAATCGTTCGTGGATGTACAACCGTCATCCTGATGACATGTGCGGTGTACGGGATGAATTCATAGAGGGTGTACACCAGTTCCTGCAGTTTGCCAAGGAGTTCCCTCAGTACATGGATGATACCAAAATTAAGTGTCCGTGTGTGAGATGTCGCAACTTGAAATATCATCTAGAAGTGGATGTCACGTATCATTTATACTCGAAGGGTTTCACGCCGAATTACTATCAGTGGAGCGAGCACGGAGAACTTGTGTCTTTAGCATCGGAGTACAAGCCTTATGTGGATGTCCATAACAACGCTCCTTACGACGATGGGTTGGTGAACATGGTTTTTAACGCGACCGGGCCTAGTTTTGATCCGAATGATCATGATGCACCTGAGGAGGCACCGAACCCCGATGTTGCACAGTTCATGGAGTTGCTGGAGAATGCAAGGACTCTATATATCCTGGTTGTGAGGATCATTCACCGTTGGAGGTGGTTACAAGATTGTTGAGCATCAAGTCCGATTTTAACATGTCGCAAGATTGCTACAACCGTCTTATGGAGTTGCTTATAGAAATATTGCCTGAGGGTGCGAAGTTGCCTAAAGACTTCTATCGGTCTAAGAGGATGGTTAGATCGCTCTGGATGGGATACGAAAAAATTGATGCCTGTTGCAACGGGTGCATGTTGTACTACAAAGACGACAAGGATGAAGACGCCTGCAGATTTTGTGGTGTCGATCGCTACAAGGCATGTGGTAGAGGAAAGTCTGTCGGTGCCAGGAAGCCTACCTCTTCGATGCACTACTTGCCGTTGACGCTGCGGTTGCAGCGGTTGTTTATGGTGAAGGAAACTACAGAAAATAAGTTGGCATAAGCGAGAACATACCGAAGGAGTGTTGGATCACCCATCTGATGGAGAAGCATGGAAGCACTTTGATCGAGAGTATGCAAATTTTTCTTCTGATCTGCGTAATGTCAGATTGGGTCTCTGTTCCGACGGTTTTACCCTATTCGGACTTTTGGGATCCCAGTATTCATGTTGGCCTGTGATCGTCACCCCGTACAATCTACCACCTTGGATGTGCATGAAGACTCAGTATATGTTCCTCACCGTTATTATCCCAGGTTCAAATAATCCGAAAAGGAACATCGATGTGTATTTACAGTCGTTGATTGATGAGTTGAATCAGCTGTGGAAAGTAGGTTCCAACACGTACGATGTATCTAGAAAACAAAATTTCCAGATACGGGCAGCACTTATGTGGACCATCAATGACTTTTCGGCCTATGGAATGTTATCTGGATGGAGCACGCATGGTCGTCTTTCATGTCCGTATTGTATGGACAGCACTAAGGCTTTCCGTTTGAAACACGGAGGTAAACCGTGCTTCTTCGATTGTCATCGGCAATTCCTGCCGAAGGATCATCCGTACCGGAGGAACATGAATGCTTTTCGTGCTGGCATTGTGGAGAAGGCTAATCTTCCGCCAAGGTGGCCCGAATACACGATATGAGAAGAGGTAAAAGATTTACCAAGAGCTATTGAGCAGCCTGCTACGGGCTACAAGTGTGACGATTTGGTCGCACTCATAACTGGACGAAGAGGAGTATATTCTGGGATCTTCCATATTGGAGCACCAATCTGATTAGACATAACCTTGATGTCATGCATATCGAGAAGAATGTGTTTGACAACATAATTAATACTGTAATGGACGTAAAGGGGAAGACGAAAGACAATCCAAAGGCTAGATTGGACTTGGAAGAAATATGTAGATGTCGTGCATTGCATTTGATAGAGGACGGGAATGGGAAATTGAAGCAGCCTAAGGCAATTTTTTACTGGATAAGGAGGATAAAGTGAGGCTTTGTAGGTGGATTCAAGGTCTGAAATTTCCAGATGGGTATGTTTCGAACTTGAGAAGATGCGTCGACCTCAAGGAGAACAAACTGACAGGTATGAAGAGCCATGATTGTCACGTAATCATGGAGCGGTTAATTTCTATTGTATTTTGGGAATTCTTACCGCATGCAGTTTGGGATCCATTGACGGAGCTTAGCATATTCTTCAGGGACCTTTGTTCTAAGAAATTGCTCATTGATCGTCGAAAAGCAAGAGAAGAACATTGCGGTAACACTGTGCAAGCTAGAGAGGGTGTTCCCTCCTGGATTCTTCGACTCTATGGAGCATTTGCCGATTCATCTTTCCTACGAGGCACGTGTTGGTGGACCCGTCGAATATCGAAGGATGTACCCGTTCGAGCGACATTTGAATCACCTAAAAAGAAAGGTGAAAAATAAGGCTCTGGTCGAGGGTTCTATTTGTGAAGCCTATATTCTCGAGGAGATTACAAATTTCTGCTCCTCATATTTCAAACCTCATGTTGCTACGAATAGAACGAGGGCTCCGAGAAACGACGACGGATATCAAGAATTTAATGATGGAATACTGAAAGTATTCAATGCGTCCGAAAAGCCTTCGGGAAAATGAAGAAGGATATTTGAATGACGAAGAGCTAAGGGCTGCTCAGTTGTATGTATTACTCAATTGCGACGAGGATGAAGTGGAGAAGCTAGAGGGATAAGTAACTCAATGATGAGTTTACGTCATCTCAATGTAATAGTATAAGCTAATATTATTGTACTAATCGACGGTTGCTTCATTGTTTTCCAGCACATATAATGATGAGTTGAGGCTGGTTAGACCCTACCTAACAGATGAAGCATTAGAAAAAGAAATGAGATGTCATTTTCCTTCTTGGTTGAGCGAATATATAAGTAGCTCGGTAATTACTGGCCTCTTCTAATGCAACTGCACAATAAATAACTTATTATCTCTTCTTTGATATTCAGGTCGATCGTCTAATTTCACCGAAGATTGAATTAATTAGAACTCTTACCAAGGGACCAATTACTTTTGTTAAAATATAGCCAAGTTACTGTGTCAATGGCTTTCGGTTCAAGTCGACAAATGCTCCGATCAGAGACAGCTTCCTAGATCTTGATTCCACGAAAAACAGTTGTTTGTGTATCAAGTCTTCGAACTACAAAGACGTCGATCCAGGAAATGATTTCTTTGGCATCTTGCGAGAGATTGTGGAGTTGTTATAATAATGGCAGAGAACCTGCAAAGATCGTGTTGTTCAAGTATGAATGGTCGATCCGATTGAAAATCAAGGTTGGAAAATTGACAAGCATGGTCTTGTGGATATAAACTACAAGCGTAGATATCAAGGCTACGAACCGTTTGTCCTAGCAACTCAGGCTCAGCTCGTGTACTTCACAGCTTATCCGAGACGGGGAGCAACGAAGTCTGACTGGTCGGCAGTATGCAAGACTAAAGCTAGAGATACTTTTGATGATGACAAAAAGCTTACCAGGAGGACGAGCTACCTCTTGTAACCAATATTGTCGATGTGGACTCCACGGAAGTTACGCATTACACGACACATAATGTAGAAGATGTAGAATTAT
>JANAVB010007973.1:0-64276 GCA_029216955.1 Iris pallida
GGACATATCCAAAAAGTATATACATATATAACAAATATGATGGCGGTGGCTGTCGGGGGGGGTTGCACGGCGGAGGAGACATCGAGGTGCGTCGGGAAAAATATAGGCGAGTTCGTCTCGCCGAGACGAACAGGATGGCGGTGGTCGGAGGCGTCGACGATGGCTGGGGCAACGGGAATCCTAGATCTAGGGTTCCGGCGAGTTCGTCGGAGAAGAAATAGGCTAGGGCAGTGGCTAGGGTGGTCAGGGGGGTGAATGGGGTTAGGGTTTCGACTAGAGGTCTATTTATATGGCTGGGTCGGAGTGTTAGATTAGGGTTTCGGTTAATCGCCGGAGATGATGACGGAGGGAAGGCGGTGATCGGGGGAAAATTTTGCAGGAAACCCCCCCCCCAAAAAAAATTAGTATTTATACTAAGCCCCACCGCCATAACAGTTTGCAAATTTTAGATTTGCAAACTAGCCCCCGCTGAGCTCTGTGCAAATATAAATTTGCAAACTGATTATAAAACAATTTAATTATTTGCATACTGCTTTAAATAATTTAAATAATTACAAACAGCTAAAACAATTCAATAAATTGTAAAATAATATTTTAGGCTTTAAAAACTATTTAAAAATTATTTAAAAATTCTAGAAAATTCCTAATAATTATAATAATTTATTTTAAGGATAAAATGCTATTTAAAATTATAATTCCTTATTTAAAATATTTTAAAATATCTAGGGGCTTACAGCGTATGAGACCTCTTCTGGCCTCCAGTCCTTGCTGATAACCTTTGAATAGTAAGCTCGTGCCTCCGAGCCACCATCAATACTTTATCAAATATCTGGTAGTCGTGCCCCTCGACCAGTTGCATAATCTCTAAGTGAAGTCCCTGCTGGAACCTCATTGCTCTCTCTGGCTCTGTCGCCACCATCGTCTGAGCAAACCTACTCAATCTGCAGAACTCCACTGCATAACCATCTACCGTCCTACCAGCCTGTTTGAGGCTGATAAATCTCTGCTGAAGCTCATACCGAGCTACCATGCCAAAGTACTTGGCCTTGAACCTGGTACTGAAGCTAGACCAGGGAACATGATGCCTCATTCCAACCTCTTCTGATGCCCACCAGTCGCGGGCGAGATCCTGGAGTAACAGTCTGACCTGGTCAACCTTCTTTTCGAAAAAACTTTGCTGCTATCAATATGGCCTTAATATCCTGAAGCCAAGCATCCACTGTAATGGCATCCTCCGTGCCATCAAAGTATCTCGGGTTAAGTCGATAAAACCTTCCCGACGCTCCCGAGTTATTCCTGGCGCTACTCTCAAGAGCTAGTTGTAACCCCTGATTCAGTAGCACATTCTGTTCTTGCTGCTGGGTCTGTTGTTGCTGTTGGGCTGCCATCTGGTATTGCTGTGTCTACAATAAGCCTCTGATAATCTGCAACAGTGTCGGTGCGTCTAGTGCTACTGGTACTACCGGTATCACTGGAGGTACGGGAACCTCTGGCCTCTGCGGCTCAACTGGCTCATGTTCGATAACATTCTTAATATGAATATGTCCATGTAGAGGGGCTACCCTTTGCTGATCTCCAACTGGTCCCTGTTATTCTGGATTCACTCCCATGATGGCACCTCTAATAGCCGAGAACGATGTACCCCTAAAGGAAAGGATACAAGGCATCAAAAGACAGGACGTAAAGGAATCGAGGATGATAATCAAGTTAGCAATCAAGGTAGGAGAAAGAGAAGACGAATCATGAGATCAAGGAAAACATGTTTCGATTGAGACTCCTATAATCGCAACACCCCACAAGTCTGAAAAATAGACCTGTATGGGCCACCAATAAAACCTTGTCATGCCCCAGTACCGGAATACTGAGACGGACTAGGCCAGCTACTCCATATGAGGTATATAAACGTCATACGGCGATCGTGGCTATCAAGAGACTAGGGGTGCATGCTACAATCAGGTCTCCTATGGTCTCACAAAGCATCTATGTCTCAATCAATCAAAACAAGAAGCAGTAAATAATGATCATATAAGACAAAGCAGTAAGGCGTCCCCGACGCTTCATCAAAATGATTCATGAGCCTAGCTATACAAAATGATAAGCTAGTACCGAGAGTCAATAGTACATAACGTAGTCAGCTGCAGTCTAATTTAATTACAATTATGTAAAAGGAAACTAATGTCCAGAACAGCCGGCTAAACTGGTGCTGGTGGCTAAACGCCAAGTACAAAATAGAAGATATCAGGGCGTTGAAGAAGAAACCCACTCATGGTCCCTGGCGTCCATACTCCTGGTGTGCACCATTGTTCGGGTAGAAGGCTGGATCCTCTGGCGCTGCTACGAGATCTGGCCAGACAAAACCAGTGGGGTCAGGCCCTGAATAGCAAGTACCACAAGGGAGCACAAAAGAGTGAGATAAAACCCAAGCATAATTATAATACCTAATTCAAGAGTTATACGCTTATACCATAGCATCGAGACAATACGACACCCTTAAAACCAAACAAGGACAAACGGTGCCAATATCATGCCGAGATAAGATATATCCAATAACCATGGGCAGGTGAAGGGGCTTCTGATCGTGACTTCGGTCCATAGCCTTTCGCAGCACAATAGCCCAACCCAACAACCAAATAAGGACATGGGTTGGACCACGTACCACGATAGTCCATGTTCCTCAGTTGCTAACAAAAGAAAATATATCACAAACAAGTCGGCTTACAAGCGGCCAATCAATCCTACGGCTTTCTATGATTTGCCTGGGTTACCCCATTAATGTAATATAGGAATCCTCAGATCGTGTCAACCCAGCAGGGCTAGCCAAACCATATAATATACATATACACATAGCACTTTGATTATGCACTGGTCCCCCGTAAGGCCATCGTGCTAAAACATATAACACATAGCACGTAGGAGTCGGATATAGTCATCCACTATAGGCGGATGAAACTGTATCCGTGGCGGCCAACCCGACACGTCGGGAGTGGACCTGGGATAGCTAGTATGGCAAGATCTCGAAATTTTGTTCCCTCCCAATGCTTCTACCGATTTAAGTTGCTTAGCTTAACCCTATCTTGATATTGGAATTACATATCGTGGTCACATGGTCATCCTCCTATATATCGTACCATAGTACGTATACCCTAAGTATAAATCCACATCGGCTCAATCTAGATCCATGCTTAGTGTAATGCATCAAACAACAATCATTATACCATGACACTATTACTGACCAATTACCATGACTGTGCTGGAAGGTACACATGTATTGACATATAACACGAATGATCACATAGCACGTAGATTCACACCTCAATACACTCATTAAATAGCACCATAGTGCATACTAATATTGTATCTTAATACACACTTAGAAATTGTACCAGCACGTATATAGGTAATCAGTTTAGAAATATGGTCAAGTCAGAAAGTTACAAGGACCCCTCGTGACATAAAAGTCACATATGAACTCTGGTTAAAGTGAGACATGAAGATCCTTGAAGCCAAGACAAAGATCTACAACTTTTGTGTTAGGAGTTGGAGAGAAATTATGGCCACAGTTAAGTCAAATAGGACATAAAATAGTCAAAAACAGCCAAAATAGGCACTATGCGCCACTATACAAGCCATGCGGCACTATTTATCCATACAGCACTATGCAAGCCTGCGGTACTATGCAAGCCATGTGGCACTATTCATCCTGCGGCATTATTTATTACATGTGGCACTATTCATTCATGCGGCACTATGCATCCATACGGCACTATTCATTCCTGCGGCACTATGCAAGCCTGCGGCAATATGCAAGCCATGCGGTACTATTCATTCTTGCGGCACTATGCATCCATGTGGCACTATTCATTCCTGCAGCACTATGCAAGCCTGCGGCACTATGCAAGCCATGTGGCACTATTCATTCATGCGGCACTATGCATCCATACGGTACTATTCATTCATGCGGTACTATGCATCCATGTGGTACTATTCATTCCTGTGGCACTATTCTTGCAGCACTATTCATCATCCCTGCCAGAGCCAGGACAGATGAACTAGAAAATGTTCAAATATTGTTTTGGGCATAACTTCCTCAAAACAAGTCGAAATCTAACTTTTCAAATGTCAAAATTGGGTAGAATCAAATTTCCTACAATATAGGACCATTAGTTTTCGAAAGCAACCAAGTTTGATAGATCAAAACCATGGAAATCCATAGAACGCTAGTTTTAGAAACTTAGATCTACACAAAACTATCCATTAAAATCAAAAACTCCAAGAACTAAACTTGTAGAGGAGGATAAAAAACAATATAGACAAATCATATCAAAGAAAAATCAAGAAATAAAAAATGCAAGAATCTCTCCATTTGGTGCAAGATGTACTTGCCTAAAGGTTGGTTGGAGGAAAAATAAAATGAAAAGTGAATGAGAGAGAGAGAGAGAGGAAAAGAATATAAATAGGGGTTGGGTTGGCTTAAGAAAACCCTAATCTCTAAACATGCTCTAACCATTCCACTAATGACATGCTTAAAGGCTACATGCAACCATTAATAAATAATAAATAGAATTATGCACATGCTAAATACAGGATACCATCTATAGGATTCATGAAAGAATACGTATATCGGAATCGGAGAGTGACATTAGATAAGATGAGAAAAAGGAAAATGGGTTTGGGCTTGGGTTTAGATTTAGGAATGATCCGTAATGGAGAATTAAGGAAGAATTTATAGGACGATTAGGACTAATCTAAAAAGAAAAATTCTTAGAATATTCTAAAAATATTCCCTCGGAATATGCTAGATACCATGGAATATTTCTTGGGATTAATTAACACTAATCATAATTAATTAAGGAGCATCTAGAGAATTTCTAATTAGCTAGTCCATTATGACAACTACCACAAACAAAAATGCTACTCTACGTTTAGAAATTTGTCGATTTGCCATTCAACATTAAAAGTTTCAAATAATTAACAATAATGCCAATCCACCTTAAATAATTACAATTATGCCATTCCCTTATCATGATCACCTAAATAATTACCAAATAATTCTTTTCAAATTAAATCAAAATTTAGGAATTCGAAAAAATACAAATTTCGAAACGGGGGGGGGGGGGGGGGGTTACAGCTGTTGCCGCCTCGGTCGTGCGGTCTGCGACGGCGCGTGAACTGGGGTAGGGTCCTGGGGTCAGGACATCGGCTAAGTTATAGGGTTTTTTGTTTCGTTTTTTCCATCAACTCATATATATATATATATATATATATATATATATATATAAGGGGTTGGCTTCTGTTATTACCCAGTTATTGTTCACGTGAATAGTAACCGCCGAATTTTATAAACTATATATATCTATATCTATATATCCATTATCTATATCTTTTTCTTTCCTCTATTTAAAAACTTACACCATAATAATAAAATCTATAAAATATTTTAAAAATAATTTTATTATAATATTTTGTACACAATACTTATCTATGAAAATATCTATATATATGATTATAACTCCTTTTTACCCTATTTTCCATGTTTAAAATAAATTCTATAATTTTAAAAATAAACAAATTTCTAAAAATTGCTAGAATAAATATATGTTAATATACATGTATAAATCCACCCAACCTACATATACATGGATTGATCTAAATAATTGAGAAAAATTTTATAATAAAAATAATTTATATATTAAATATTTATATACTAATATTTATGAAGGAGGTCACAATTTTAAGTGGTTCTCATATATAGCACATAGATATGGCTATGTCATCCCTACCATGCCTAATAGACTAGTTGTCACGACCCGCACCCGGAGTAAGGGCACGAGTGTGTGACAGCGTTCCAGCCTACGCCGCAGAAACGGCGTAGAACGCTGTCTAGGTCTACTATCTAACAACAGTTATAATATCAATACCTGTCGAGAATGGTCAACTCCGAATGGAGTACAAGAAATGACAATATAATATACTCAATCACAAACTCTAAGAAAGATATATATGATACCAAAAGATAAAGACAACAAGATATGAAATATCATCCAGAAGATCCAACACAGAAATAATACAAGTCTAGAGTCAACAATCTCTAAAAAATACTAAAATAATAACAAGCCAAAATGTAATCTGGAGACAAAGTCCAGTTCCAAACTAAACCAGCTAAGCTACTCTAAAGCTCCATCGGCTGGAGCTAACCCTTGCTGAACTAGGGTCTCCAAGTCTAGGCCAACTACGTCATGAGGACCGTAGTAGGTAGGACACTCGTTCTCGCCATAATCTGTAAAATTTTGTCAACATATCCAGTCAGGATGAAACGAGCACAAATATCAAATAACAGTTCTAGTTAGACGATATTGAAAATGTAGCAGTAAATAGAGAGAATATACGAGGTAAAATAATATGTACATGAATCATGGTAAGGCAGAACAAGAAAATAGTATATATATGTACAAAAATCTGGAACTATATCTATATGAGTTTAGTATTAGTTTCAACATGTGATCGGCTTGGGTTGAACAGGAGAAAAAGGGCCTGGCTAGTCATACGTGAAGTGTATGGCTAACACTCTCAGGGAACAGGAATCACAAGAGGAAAAATGATCACATATCTACGATAAGTACCCCCATCCCCGACCAGTAAAGTGGATCCAGTAATGACATGTCATGGCATATGATTCTCCGAGGAGGTAGCGAGCCTTCGCAGGAATCGTGTCTATACAATGCACAAGGAACAAGGAAAGACTTGCACAGGATATACCAAAAATGCAAGTCTCATGACGGAATCTAGACAAATACCAATCCGTGTGAACAATGTGTCAAGAGAACAAGGATATCTACACTAAATACAAAACAGAGACGATATCATAAAATAGAAATATTATCAGAGAATGTACTCGCCTGAGATCGATAGGAATATGTCAACAGTAATCTGGCTCAGATGAAGTCACAGACCTAAAGATGAGATATACATGAGTTTAATTAGGGTTTAACAGTGTATGGCATAATTTCTAGTATATGTTATACAATCTAGGTCAAACTCAGACATACTAAGTCACACCAAGCCAAACGAAGTCACATTAGGTCAAACTAAGTCAATCTAAGTCAAACAAGGTCAAACTAAGTCAATCTAAGTCAAACAAGGTCAAACAAAGTTAATCTAAGTCAAACAAGGTCAAACAAAGTCAATCTAAGTCAAACAAGGTCAAACAAAGTCAATCTAAGTCATACTAAGTCACACTAAGCCAAACTAAGTCACACCAGGTCAATCTAAGTCAATCTAGATTATAAAACTCAATCTAAGTCATACTAGGCCTAACAAAGTCAAACTAGGTCAAGGCAAGTCAAACAAAGTCAAACTAGCTCGATTTAAGTCAAAGGTTAACTTACATTTGACTTTTGGTCAACTGGTCAACTCTGGTCAACTCTTGGTCAACTCTTGGTCAAACTTGACTAACAGTTGACTTTGGATCAACTGGTCAACTTCGGTCAAGTTCTAGTCATTTCTAGGCTACGGTTGACTTTTGATCAAAATAGTCAACTGGGGTTAACCGAGGTCAAAACTAGTCTAAGTCCACTATTCCTAACCATTACCAACCATAATATCCTAAATATAACTATATCTTAAAGTAGTAAACTCATATATTAGAAAATAGGCATTACCTTAAATTACCTTTCTTACCTTTCCAAGGTAATCTTATTACCTTAGCCTCCAACCCATACTCTACTCATCCTCCAATATTCACTAAGGGTTCTAACACTCTACCCTCGTATCTCGATACCACACCATGGTATCTTGACACTCAAACTTGGTATCTTGAAGTATCTCGATACCTTACCCTTCACATAGGGTAAAACCCATTTACCTTGTGATACCATCTTGGTATCATCTTGTGATACCATCTTGGTATCATAAGATACCACTCGATTCTAACCCTCACTCTAGCACATAACGATCTATATCTCTATATCTAATCCTAACTCAAATCCAAGTATCATATATATGCATCTTACCCTCTAGTGTGGAATACCTTAACATAGCACTTACCTTCACATTACCTACTAACATGTGAACTACCTTATTTTCTACCACTCAACCCACTAACTTTCTAACCAATTAACACCACTCTAACACTCACAAATCGAGCGATTATATAGTGGGATATATAGTAGATATAGGGGGTATATAGGAGGGTTAATTGGGGGTGTATTGGAGGGTTAAAAGGGGGCAAAATGGGGGCTGTTGCTGCTGCCAAACTGCTGGTATTGCTGCTGAATTTGCTTCTGTTGTAATTGGGGGGCAGCAGCTCCCCCATCTCCTGCAGCTGCTGCTGTGCTCTCTTCTTCTTCTACTCCTCTATCCTCTATTTATTCATTCACTCATCCTCTCATCCATTTATTCATTCACTCATTCATTCATCCCTCTACCTATCTATCCATATATCTATCTCACCAAATATCTATCTTACTAAATCAAATTCCCTCTCACATCACACAAGCCAACACTAATACCCTCATTAAAACCACTCACACAATATCACTCTCTCTTTCAAACACCAACACAACAACTCTCTCAACACATCACATACATGTCAAACTACAACCAAGTGGGTAGGCTTGATCTCCCACTCTCTCTACACACATCCACAACACATAAATATACTCCCCATATAAATACACACATACATATACACATATACTCCTAAACGACCAAAATCTTATCCGAATACCCAATCCTTGTAATTCTACCCTCTAGGGCCTAGACACGTGACCCACACAAGCAATCTAACTCGCGCACGCAAGCGGAAACGAGAAACGAAGCCCGAACGACCAAATGGCCATTCTGGCGACTCTGGGGTGTCCGATTCGCGATACCGCGTGATAGGGACACCAAATGTATCCGGATTCGAGCCAAACTCTACCCAGAGTTCTAAATAATGATTAGAACCGATTCTAAGTACTAGCTTGCCGATTCTAGTCGGTACAAAAAGTCACCCGTGTGTTGGAAACGAAAAGCCTATTTTTTGTGATTTCACGCGAAACGACCCCACGTATCCAAATATGGACACGTACCTGACCTTATCTCACCCCAACTAACCTAATTAGGTCTAATTAGGCTAGGGGTAACACCCAAACATGTTCAATTTAGGGTTTTCTCCAAAATTGGCACTAAACCTAGCTCGAAAGTCCCGAATTGAGTCCAATGGGTTCCATACCTCTTCTAATGGGTTGTCCTACGCTCGGGTATCCTCTAATATGCAAATGGCACTAAATAAAAGTAATTACAAAGGTTAGAGTGAGGGTTTACCTCTTGGGAGTTGGAATCCCAAGGAAAAGCCCTAAATTTCACCCCTTTGTAGGTCTAAGCACAAGATCTATGCTCCTACCACCACCAAGCTAGATCTACCAAGATCAAAATCACAAACGAGAGATAAACAAAGGTTAGCACCAAGATTAGAGAGATATCTAAAGAAATGGAAGAGATTGGAAGAGATTTGACTTACTTTTGAGCCTAAAATCCAAAGGGGAAAGAAAGATATCTTTGTAGAATGAGAGAAAGGAAGAGAGAGTGAGAGTTTTTCTTGAAATGGAAGAAGAGAGGGGGTGAGCTGCTGGCCGGCCACTCTTGGAGGGTGTTTGGGCATTGTGCAAAGTCACAAATGCCCTCCAAGTCAAGGAATAGAAGGGTTTTGAGTTGGGGTCAAAATGGTAAATTGAAAACTCCTAATTTCAAGTTCTAAATCTAATTTCCAACTCTAATCCCACTAAAATCAAATAAGATTAGTTAAAAAATAAATATTTGGGTTTGGTCATGACAAATTGGTCGGGTCCAATTTGGTCCAAAACTGACCGGGTCACTACACAAGTCGAAATGAGACAAAACCCAAACCCGATCAAATAAAACCCCAAAATACAATATTAAAATATAAAAATTCAAAAAATATTAAAATAAAAAATGACCAAAATTATAATACATCAATTTAAATATTATTAAAATAATTTTAATTTTTTATTAATTAATCAAAATCCTAAATAATTCAAAAGTCACAAAATGACCAAAATATCCTTAAACTAAAAAAGTGGTAGTCACATGGGTTAAGCCTCTATGGTCATGGTTAGTCTCTAGGCTAAGCAGCTCTAAGGTTACACTAGCCAAAGAACAAAATCATAAAACACTAATTTAATGATATTAAAATAATTAAAATCACCAATAAATCAATAACATGATTTAAACCTATTATTAAATAATCAATTTTACAAAGGTTCAAAATTACCCTCATTTTTGAAAACAGGCAGTTATAATCCTACCCCCCTTAGAAAAATTTCGTCCTCGAAATTCAAATTGGTTGTATTCTTATCTAGGTCAAGCCCCCAACAAACAAAGTCTACTAAATTCTATCCAAAGTTATACAACATGCAATTCTAGGAAATAGGAACAAATATGCATAGTTTTAGTCTCTACAGTATCATGTTATTACAATCTTCATTGTGGTATTCTATTTATCTAGCATGATCATCACATATGCAAACTAAAGGTACTAAAAAATAATCATCAATCAATGGGTGGAAAGAAACAGGTAAAAGGAAGGAACAAGACCTAACCTCCTAATCCATCGCCTGTAGGGTAGGTCTCCTCGGCAGTCATCACAAAAGCCCTACCCTGGCGGGGTATATCTCGCTGGGTGGGAACATGATGCGGTACCGCAGGTGGCCTAGCCCATGCTCCCTGAGCTGTACCAGTAATACGAGGGCTCACGGGACAATCTCTTATCTGATGTCCTGCTTCACCGTAATAGAGGCACATCTCTAGCCTCTTCCTGCAAACCTCCAAATATGACCGTGCTTCTTACAGAAGTTACAATGTTGGCCATTCTGCACCTGCCTCTGCTGATGGTAAAGTACCTGCTGAACTGGTGCCCTGGCCTGAAACTGCTGTTGGTGCTGCAAAAAGATGATGATGCTGTAGTTGAGGACGTTTAGCAGCCCTCGCGCTGCTAGTAGCCCCCGAGAACAGATCACGGTCCCTCTTGGGCTTCAAGCCCCACTCCCGCTCTACCTTACGGGCCTCCGCAAAGATCTCAGTGTAAGTCGCATAGAAATATGGGATAAAGATCTTGATATCCTAGATCAATCTTCTCTGAAATGGCTCGTTCTGATCTCCGGGTCGCGAACCATATACTCCGCATATCGGCTCAGACGGCCAAACTCTGCAGCGTACTCTTCAACAGACAAGCCGCCCTAGTACAGGTTCTGAAACTGCCTCGCCAAGTCAATCTTCTTGTCCGTAGAAAAGAACTTCTCCTTGAAGAGAACCTTGAACTGACCCAGGTATGGCCCTCCCCAGCAAGAGTGGGCTCATTCCTGAACTAGGTACGGGCGATGTCCAACAACTATAGCCCTACCGCCTCGACCTTCGGGTCGTTTTCTAGGCGGAAGCCCCATCTGCCGCTCGATGTCCTCGATCCAGTCATCAGCATAAACTACGCCCTCAATCCCGCCGAAATCACGAGGCCCCAATTTATTAAAGACTTGGATGTCGCCCGGCTTCGGCTGCGCTCCCTGATGCGGATCCCTCTGCTCCACGCTGCTAAAGTCAACTGATGGGCATCCTCCATGCCCTAACGCATCGCGTTGGTCTGTCTCTGTTGTGCCTCAGACTGGGCCCTTTGGGTCTCCAGCATCTGCTGGAAGAAAGCAAGCATATGTCCCATGTCTGTAGGCAGAGGAGGCGGAGGAGGAAGAACATCTGCAACTGAGGAGGAGTCTGCTATACAGGAGGAGGAAGAGTGCCCACGTCAACAACTGGTACTACGGCATGAACAACAATCGTAGCAACCTCCGGGACAGTCCTCGAAACTGGTGGAGGAGCGTCCACAAAAGCTGTTGTCGATGCTCCGACTGCGATAGAAGTGACTGGATCAGGCCTGCAAGATATAGCAGACCTCTCCATATCCGTGGCCTCAGGATGCTGTGATCTTCTCTGCACCATCCTGAAGACAGATTAAAAAAGAAAATCAATATGGCACAAGAAAGATTATATCAAAGAGGACAATTAGAATGCAAGAATCAATATAAAAAGGACAGTTAAAAGATCAGCAAGTGGAAGTTTTTCCTATTTTGTGATTGAGTAAACTTAGCATACAGCCTATCCTAGATACGTACCACAGGCTCGTAACAGCACTAAATCGAGTGCCACTACGACATCGCACTAATTGCGACTTCAGACCTGCATGGGCCACCACTAAAAATGTGTCACGACCCGTACCCGAGTAAGGGCACGAGTGTGTGACAGCGTCCCAGCCTACGCCACAGAAATGGCATAGAACGCTGTCTAGGTCTACTATCTAACAACAGTTATAATATCAATACCTGTCGAGAATGGTCAACTCCGAATGGAGGACAAGAAATGACAATATAATATACTCAATCACAAACTATAATAAAGATAGATGATACCGAAAGATAAAGACAACAAGATATAAAATATCATCCAGAAGATCCAATACAGAAATAATACAAGTCTAGAGTCAACAATCTCTAATACAAATACTAAATAATAACAAGCCAAAATATAATCTGGAGACAAAGTCCAGTACCAAATTAAACCAGCCAAGCTACTCTAAAGCCCCATCGGCTGGAGCTAACCCTTGCTAAACTAGGGTCTCCAAGTCTAGGCCAACTACGTCATGAGGACCGTAGTAGGTAAGACACTCGTCCTCGCCATAATCTGTAAAATTTTGTCAACATATCCAGTCAGGATGGAAGAAGCACAAATCTCAAATAACAGTTCTAGTTAGACGATATTGAAAATGTAGCAGTAAATAGAGAGAATACGACGAGATAAAATAATGTGTACATGAATCATGGTAAGGCATATCAAGACTGTAACTGAATGTAAGAACAAGAAAATAGTATATATCATGTACAAAAATCTGGAACTATATCTATGTGAGTTTAGTATTAGTTTCAACATGTGATCAGCTTGGGTTGCACAGGAGAAAAAGGACCTGGCTAGTCATACGTGAAGTGTATGGCTAACACTCTCAGGGAACAGGAATCACAGGAAGAAAAATGATCACATATCTACGCTAAGTACCCCCATCCCCGACCAGTAAAGTGGATCCAGTAATGACATGTCATGGCACATGATTCTCCGAGGAGGTAGCGAGCCTTCGCAGGAATCGTGTCTATACAATGCATAAGGAACAAGGAAAGACTTGCACAGGATATACCAAAAAATACAAGGAATAACATCTCATGACAGAATCCAGACAAATACCAATCCGTGTGAACAATATGTCAAGAGAATAAGGATATCTACACTAAATACAAGAAACAAAGACGATATCATAAAACAGAAATATTATCAAAGAATGTACTCGCCTGAGATCCGATAGGAATATGTCAACAGTGTAATCTGGCTCAGAGTGAAGTCATAGACCTAAAGATGATATATACATGAGTTTAATTAGGGTTTAACAGTGTATGGTATAATTTCTAGTATATATTATGCAATCTAGGTCAAACTCAGACATATTAAGTCACACCAAGCCAAACGAAGTCACACTAGGTCAATCTAAGTCAAACAAGGTCAAACTAAGTCAATCTAAGTCAAACAAGGTCAAACAAAGTCAATCTAAGTCAAACAAGGTCAAACTAAGTCAATCTAAGTCATACTAAGTCACACTAAGCCAAACTAAGTCATACCAAGTCAATCTAAGTCAATCTAGATTATATAAAGTCAATCTAAGTTATACTAGGCCTAACAAAGTCAAACTAGGTCAAGGCAAGTCAAACTAGGTCGATTTAAGTCAAAGGTTGACTTACAGTTGACTTTTGGTAACTGGTCAACTCTGATCAACCCTTGGTCAACTCTAGGTCAAACTTGACTAACGTTGACTAACAGTTGACTTTGGGTCAACTGGTCAACTTCGGTCAAGTTCTAGTCATTTCTAGGCTATGGCTGACTTTTGGTCAAAATAGTCAACTGTGGTCAACCGAGGTCAAAACTAGTCTAAGTCCACTATTTCTAACCATTACCAACCATAATATCCTAAAATAACTATATCTTAAAGTAGTAAACTCATATGTTAGGAAATAAGCATTACCTTAAATTACTCTTTCTTACCTTTCCAAGGTAATCTCATTACCTTAGCCTCCAACCCATACTCTACTCATCCTCCAATACTCCACTAAGGTGTTCTAACACTCTAGTCTCGTATCTCGATACCACACCATGGTATCTTGACACTCAAACTTGGTATCTTGAAGTATCTCAATACCTTACTCTTCATATAGGATAAAACCCATTTACCTTGTGATACCCTCTTGGTATCACAAGATACCACTCGATTCTAACCCTCACTCTAGCCCATAACCATCTATATCTCTATATCTAATCCTAACTCAAATCCAAGTATCATATATATGCATCTTACCCTCTAGTGTGGAATACCTTAACATAGCACTTACCTTCACATTACCTACTAACATGTGTAACTACCTTATTTTCTACCACTCAACCCACTAGCTTTCTAACCAATCAACACCACTCTAACACTCACAAATGAGGGGTTATATAGTGGGATATAGTGGATATAGGGGGTATATAGGAGGGTTATGTATTGGAGGGTCAAAATGGGGGCTGTTGTTGCTGCCAAACTGCTGGTATTGCTGCTGAATTTGCTGTTGCTGCTGCTGTAATTGGGGGGGGCAGCAGTTCCCCATCTCCTGCAGCTGCTGCTACTGTGATCTCTTCTTCTTCTACTCCTCCATCCTCTATTTATTCATCCATTTATTCATTCACTCATCCTCTCATCCATTTATTCATTCACTCATTCATTCATCCCTCTACCTATCTATCCATATATCTATCTCACCAAATATCTATCTTACCAAATCAAATTCTCTCTCACATCACACAAGCCAACACTAGCTAACACCCTCATCAAAACTACTCACACAATATCACTCTCTCTTTCAAACACCAACATAACAACTCTCTCAACACATCACATACATGTCAAACCACAACCAAGCGGGTAGGCTTGATCCCCCACTCTCTCTACACACATCCAACCACCACCACACATCCACAAACACATAAATATACTCCTCATATAAATATACACATATACACATACACATATACACATAAACGGCCCAAAACCTTATCTGAATACCCAATCCTTGCAATTCTACCTCTAGGGCCTAGACACGTGCCCCACACAAGCAATCTAACTCGCGCACGCGCAGAAAACAAAAACGAAAAACGAGGCCCAAATGGCCATTTTGGCGACTCCGGGGTGTCCGATTTGCGATACCGCGTGATACAGACACCAAACCTATCCGGATTCGACCCAAACTCTACCCACGAGTTCTAAATAATGATTAGAACCTATTCTAAGTACTAGATTGCCGATTCTAGTGTCGGTGCAAAAAGTCACCCGTGTGTTGGAACCCGAAAATCCCAAAAAAGCCTATTTTTTGTGATTTCATGCGAAACGATCCCACGTATCCAAATATGGGCACATACCTAACCTCATCTCACCCCAACTAACCTAATTAGGTCTAATTAGGCTAGGGGAAACACCAAAATATGTCAATTTAGGATTTTCTCCAAAATTGGCACTAAACCTAGCCCGAAAGTCCCGAATTGAGTCCAATGGGTTCCAGACCTCTTCTAATGGGTTGTCCTACGCCTCGGGTATCCTCTAATATGCAAATGGCACTAAATAAAAGTATTATAAAGATTAGAGTGAGGGTTTACCTCTTGGGAGTTGGAATCCTAAGAAAAGCCCTAAATTCACCCCTTTGTAGGTCTAAGCACAAGATCTATGCTCCTACCACCACTAAGCTAGATCTATCTAGATCAAAATCACAAACGAGAGATAAACAAAGGTTAGCACCAAGATTAGAGAGAGAGATAGAGAAATGGAAGAGATTGGAAGAGATTTGACTTACTTTTGAGCCTAAAATCCAAAGGGGAAAGAAAGAGATCTTTGTAGAATGAGAGAAAGGAATAAAGAGAGAGAGTTTTTCTTGAAATAGAAAGAAAAGAGGGGGTGAGCTGCTGGCCGGCCACTCTTGGAGGATGTTTGGGCATTGTGCAAAGTCACAAATGCCCTCCAAGTCAAGGAATAGAAGGGTTTTGAGTTGGGGTCAAAATGGTAAATTGGAAACTCCTAATTTCAAGTTCTAAATCTAATTTCAACTCTAATCCCACTAAAATCAAATAGAATTAGTTAAAAAATAAATATTTGGGTTTGGTCATGACAAATTGGTCGGGTCCAATTTGGTCCAAAACTGACCCGGGTCACTACACAAGTCGAAATGAGACAAAACCCAAACCCGATCAAATAAAACCCCAAAATACAATATTAAAATATAAAAATTCCAAAAAATATTAAAATATAAAAAGTGACCAAAATCACAATACATCAATTTAAATATTATTAAAATAATATAAAATTTTACCAATTAATCAAAATACTAAATAATTCAAAAGTCACAAAATGACCAAAATATCCTTAGACTAAAAAAGTGGTAATTAGCTAATCTAGTCACATGGGTTAGGCCTCCATGGTCATGGTTAGTCTCTAGACTAAGCAGCTCTAAGGTTACACTAGCCAAAGAATAAAATCATAAAACACTAATTTAATGGTATTAAAATAATTAAAATCACCAATAAATTAATAACATGATTTAAACCTATTATTAAATAATCAATTTTACAAAGGTTCAAAATTATCCTCATTTTTGAAAACATGCAGTTACACTAGTCATGGTATATGGCTACGCTAGTCATGCCATGTTTCCTAGTCGTTATGTATAACCAATCTCAACAATGACTAAGGTTATTTATATAATAAAATATTATTTTTAAAAATGAAAATAAATCCACACAAAATGTCACACCCCAGAACCAGAATACCGGAGAGCGAGGGAGTGACTCAGCCAGCTACGTATTACGGGTAGATGAATACCGTATAATACGATCAATGTTGTCTAAAAGACGAGGGGGTGCATACTATATGAAAGTCTCACTAGGTTACTCAACATCTATTGTCTCAATCATTCAAACAAGAAGCAATAATAGAGAACATGTAAGATAAGGCAGTAAGGCGTCCCAAACGCTCAGTCAAAATTTTTGAGATCTGACGGTAGAAAACATAGCCAGATGATGTAGCAAAGTATACACAATTGTTATCAGCTGCAGTCTGACTTAGTTATAATTATGTAAAAGTAAATACAAGAAATCCGACTAACATGTCGATGCCAAACGGCAAAATGTAAAGTAAGTAGCAAAACGGGGGAAGTAAGGAACCCACTCGTGTCCTCCTGCGATCATTCTTCTAGTATTGACCATCTTTGTGAGGTAGAAGTAAGCTGAGTCCTCGGGAACCGGCTCTAAATCTGGCCATGCAAAACCAGAGAGGTTAGACCTCTAATAGCAAGTACCGCAAGGAAGCACGATAAGGAATTAGAACCAGTGATAAGAATTAAGAATATAATAATTAGTCTTCGCTTGCTACTGGGATTCACATAACATCACGACACTTCAAACCAACTTCCCAACCAAATAAGGACAGAAGTTGACCCGTCATGTCCTGACATTCTGATCATCTCGGTAGTTAACAGAGTAGGTACAATACACAAACAAATCAATTTTTAAACGGCCATGCAACTACTACAGCTTGCTACTATAAGTTCCAAGTTACTCTGGAAGTATGCAATAATGATTCCTCAGTTCTTACTATGTACAAGTAAGGCTAGTCTACCCAATCAATCAATTGCGCCAATAATGAATTTAGACGAGTCCCAGCGGGACGCCCGTCATCAATATACAATAAATAATATAAGCAAATACCGTTCCCTGTCCGTGTGACAAATTTGCAGTATCTGTGGGAACCAGCCGGCATGTCGGAACAATAATTGTCCCAAGGATGGCTGCCATGTAAGAACTCGAAAATCCATTCTCTCCATGCAATCATTATTTTATTTAACTTAGTAATCCCTATATTGGTTGAAATTCCATACCGTGGGTCATGGTCATTCAGAATGAGTACTTCCGTACATAGTACGATATGCACAACTCTACAACGATGCCCGTGCGGTTGGGTTGTAGGTCTTACATAGCGTAATGCAACAATCAAACCTAGCTACGGAATAATCATGTCTTGACTGTAAGATGCATATGCTGCTTTTACAGAAAAATGGAAGTCAACATGTGTCCATATGCCAATGTTCGGATCAGTTAGTCGATCACAATGGTTCATGGTTCATACATGAACGTGTCTCATTCAATTCAATAAGATGACTAGTCAGTCTCTTAGTTCCAACTAGGAACGCATGATAAATTATTAGTCAAGGTAACAATCAATGTCAATCGATGCCAATTCGGGACAAGAAACAGCTAAAAGGCACTATGGGTGGCAATAGATGGATGCCCATCTATGCGGCTGGGTAAGTCAGGATCCTTCTATGCAGGCCAGAATCGGGTCAGAATCCCATGCGACCCGAGAGCCAAGGGCCATACGGCCAAAGGCCTATGCGGTAACAGCCGACCAAGTCCATGCGGCAACAACCGACCAAGTCCATGCGGCTATAGGCCTATGCGGCAACAGCCGACCAAGTCCATGCGGCTAAAGGCCTATACGGCAAGCAGCCACGTGGCAAGGAAAATAGGGTCTCATGCGGCTGGGCGAAAACAAAGTCATGCGGCTGGGAACAGCCAAGAGCCATGCGGCAAAGTGGATGAGAGTCTCATGCGGCAAGGGGGAAACGGGCATACGACAAGTGGGAAATGAGTTCATGCGACCAGGAAGAAAAGTTCATGCGGCTCGGAGCTGCCAAGAGCCATGCGGCCAAGACCGCATGAAGACAAAATGCTTATACGGCTGCAGGGAGAAGGTTTCATGCGGCAAATAGCTAGAGATAGCTATGCGGCTGAAAGCCAACCAAACCATGCTACCAGAGAGAAAAGTTCATGCGGCCATGCTGCCAAAGCCATGCGGCTAAAGAGAACCGCAGGGGACTTGCCGCATGAAAAGCTATGCGGTCAAGCACTGTTCTTCTTCTCCAATCATTTCGAGAAGAAGAACCATGAAAGCCATGCTTCCAAGCTCCAATAATCCTTCATCTAAGGTCAGAATCCGAACTTTCATAGGTCAAAATGGGGCAGAATAAAATTTTCTACAACATGGAACCATCAAAACTTGAAAATAATAGGTTAGATAGATCACAACCCAAGAAATCCGAAAATACAACAAACATAGATCTGCATAAAATGAACCATGGAAATTAAATATGCTAAGTACTAAAGTGTCTAAGAATCTCGTAAGGAAGACAATGGAACAACAAAAATTAAAATCCATTACGAAGCAAGTTGTACTTGCCTAGCTCTCTAGGTTGGTGGGAGAGTAATGGAGGATGAAGAAGAAGTAAATGAGAAAGAAGTAATGAAGAGAGAGAAAGGGTTGGGGCTTAAATGGGGGTGATGGTAGGTTGGTCGGGTTCATGATGAACCACCAAAAAATCTAAAATAAATCGACCCGGGCCGAACCCAAAGCAAAGCTAAAGAGAAAAATACAAAAAAAATAATTAGCGTAAAATTAAAGGAATTAAATACAGAACAAATGCATGATAAATAAAAAAAACATTCAAGCAGTACACGTATTAAAATATGCATTCTGGGAACGGGGAGTGACACAAAATATTCTTCAAGCCAAAAATTAAAATTAAAAATTATGGGGGTTTACAAAACTGCTGACTGGGTAATTCAATTTTTGATTGCAGAAAATTATTAATAATTTATTTTAGCTCTATTTAACTCCAAATAAATCATAAAATTATCCAAAAAATTCCCAATAAATTCTAGAAAATATGTCTAGGTTTTTAAAGTATGAATAAAAAGTTTGGTGCTAAAATATTTTTGTATGGTTCCCAGTAATTTCTGAAAGGCTGATTTTCTATATTTTAATTATCCAAAAATTTCTAGAAAATTCTAGAAAATCCAGAAAATCCTAAACTACTATAAATAGGTGTCCAACGATATATGTGAGCCTCTACGAGCTATATCTAACAAAGTGTTACATTTTCTTGGTTATATAACTTAGGTGTAACATGTATTTATCTATAGTTCTCAAAATGTCCTAAGAGGATTTTTCAATAATTATGATTATTAAAAATTAAAAAAATAGAGAAGGATTACTTATGTTTGGCCTTGACCTGGTGACAGACTAAACATCTAACCACAAATCGTACGATCTCTCTTTTCATCCCATGCCACCAGTAATGTTGTCTTAAATCTTGGTACATCTGCGTACTCCCGAGTTGAATGGAATACACTAAACTATGCACCTCGATCATCAACTCATGTCACAACTCTCTATTCAGGATGTATAGGCGATCTCCACCCTTAATGTTCCGTCCTCATGAACCAGTAGTCTTGTCTACATGCCGACCTCTATCCTTTCTAGAAATCTCGTATCTGTAGGAAGGGCTGCCTTAATCCTCTCTATTAATGAAGACTACTGAACCCCAAGGTTGGCTAATTGTCCATCTATACCCGACAAAATAATCTATATCCATGCTCTTGAAGATCCTCCAATAAGCGACGTTGAGTCGTCAAGTAGTATGCCATAAACCTAAAAATGGAGATTTTACATTTGTAATATATACATAGGTTAATTTTTTGGGGCATTTGGTTTTTGGGGTATTGTGCGATTGCACAGCTTTGCACATGAAAACATGAAGAAACACCATTTTGCAGAACTACCACATACAAGTCAAATATTGAATCATATATTCTTCCATATACATCACATTGTATTTAATTGAAAACAAAACAAATCCAAATTGTAACAAGTACACTGAGATATGTAGACGATACACTCCACTACCAAAATACAGTAAATTAGTGACGGACAATTAGCGACGGATATCGTCCGTCGCGTTAGCGACGGCTTTGTGGCAACTAGCCGACGGATTACCGACGACAAGCCGTTACATTTTTATTCTATTTTTAGGGGGAGAAAAGGTCGCACATCCGTCGCTAGGGAATCGGAGATATAGCGACGGATATCCAGTCCGTCGCTATGCAGTCGATTATTTGGCGGAGTCGGGGGAGAATTGGTGGGACAATTCTTCGACTACGTAGCGACGGATATTCAGTCGGCAAGTATAAAAAAGAGCGACTAACTGGCGACGGATAAGTATCCGTCGCTAAATATACGTTCAGACTTAAATTGAAACGGCGGGGGAAACTTTTCACATTCCCCCCAAATTCACTCTCTCTCTCTCTCTCTCTCTCTCTCTCTCTCCTGCGGCTTCGGTGATCGACGTCGGCGTTCTCTCTTCTCCTCCCGAAGGTCCCCTCTCTCTGTCTCTCTCGATCTCTCGATATCTCTCTCTTTCTCGTGGTGTCGTAGGGGCAGCGGGGGCGGCGGGCTTGGCGGGGGGGAGGCGTCGGGGGCTGGGCGGCGGGGGGCGGGGGGCGGTGGGCGGGGGGTTATGGGTGGCGGGGCTGCGGGGGGGGCGGTCTTGGGGGGGGGCGTCGGGGGCTGGGTGACGGGCTTGGGGCGGGGGCGTCGGGGGCTGGGCAGCGGGCTTGGGACGGGAGCGTCGGGGGCTGGACGGGGGCTTTGATCGAAATCGAAACCCTAACGCCTCTCCTCCAGTCCCCGACCCCTGCGCGCGGCCTCGGCCACCGCAGCGCCGTCGCGCACGGCCAAAGCACCGGCCAGGCGCGGGACCAGCACGCGCGCGCAGTGCTGGAACGGATCGGCACACAGCTGCCATCGCATTAAATGTGCGACTTTGCGAATCGTTTTCTCTGCGCGTGTTTGATCGATATTCGATTCGTCTTCGCAGGTATGTTCGCAACATATAGGACTCCAAACGCCTTCAATTACTTCGAATTTAGATGCACTACGTCGTCCGATAGATCGAACCAAAGTTCGACAAAAATCTGTCGAAACAGGACAGCAAAACCAGTCCAGGGATAGTTCACGGACAGTTTTCCCCCAATCCATGCACTTTTTTGAGATTCTATTTGAAGACAGTTTTAGACAACCTATACGAGTTCGAAACCCCTCTTTTACTTTTATTATTCATCTATTAAATCCCTGTTAAAACCGTTTCAAAGTTGACGAAAAATTTGTTTTTAAAACATATAAAACCATCCACACGACGTGCGTTCCGCCATTTCGGGCGACGTGGTCGCGAACCGAAAGCATCGAAAGCTGCGTAACGGCTTCGTGGTCGTGTGGGCTTTGACGGAATTCAAATTGGTCGCGTGTGCGCGACAAATTTGATGCGTATCCGTCAAAATTTACCGTATCGTGCACTTTACAAATTTCTCAATTACTTTGTGCACGCTCGTTAGATCGAGACGAACTTACGCCAACAGGACCGTATCATTTTTCTGGTCCTGTATGCCAAGTTTGGTCCGATTCTGAGACCGTTGATAAAATCACCGTTTTGTGGGCCCCACGGTCCCACTCGATTTTGTGCACGGCCCGCCGGAATCCAACTTTGGACATACGGTTGGATTTATATCGAAAAACCAGACCCGTAGACATGTAGTTTGACGACTTTAGAGACCGTTGACTCTGGCACGCTTTTCGGTGCAAAGCGGGTCCAACAGCGGAAACCGTTTTTGCCCGAAATTGTCGTTTTGCCCCTGTGTCCAGAATTGGACTTAAGGACAGGCAACCCTAGCTAATTTGACTATTCTAATAATGTTGTAACGTTTATTTCAGCTTCCGGAGACAGTTGTGATGACTTGGACTTTCTGACTTGATTGATTGGCGATACTTTGTTGGTTCTCCGTGCAACCTCCAGGCAAGTATACCTTGTCGAACATATACAGTATTTATATGGTTTCCTCTTTCCTTATTATAGTCCTTTTCATACTATCACATGATTCTGTATTATGATTGATTCGTCCTGGGATTGCTTTATTTATTTTAGATTACGTGCACGTATAGGATGTTTGACATTGCTAGAATATTGGTCTCTTTGTGTTACTCTTTTCTCGTGATTGAGTTGTCAGTTTTTATATCTATCCTTGACCATTCTCGATTGGGAGTATCTTGCATTGTACTACAGTTGAGACATACTATAGCTTGGGAGTATCTTACATTGTACTACGACCTATAGCCGATTATTCTACCTTGATATCACTTGATTGACTTGACTTGAGACATGCCATAGATTGGGAGTATCTTACATTGTACTACGACCTATAGCATATATTGATTAATTGATTGATTTGACTTGCGGCACTATAAATTGGAAGTATCTTGCATTATACTACGATTTATAGGAGTCTACTTGACTTTGTATCCTTTAGGAGAGGAGATCGATACTAGAATTGGCTAATCTTGACTGGAATTATCTTGCATTGTATTACAGTCAAAATCTACTATAGATTGGGAGTATCTTGTATTGTACTACAAGCTATAGAGGTTAATCGATTGATTGGTAGCCAAGGCTAGTATTTTCCTCACGACTCGTCGTCCTTAGATGTTTCTTCTTGCAGTGTTCTTATCCTTCTTACCTATCATTTACTATCATATTAGTAGGCATGTTTTATGTATCTTGCTAGTCCTCTGAGGACCTGATGATCTCTTCAGGTAGCTGATTGCATGGAGTTAGTTAGCTGAGCATGTGGTAGTCGACTTCATCTGCATGATTCAGGTATTTTGTTAGTGATATTGATTTATTATCTTTTCGTGCTTTTATGATATATTTTGCTTATCAGATTAGCTTTATAGACTCATATTATTCTTAGAGTCTAATCGAACAATATGCTAATAGGCTGCAGACCATGACCCATAATTGTTCATTCTTGTTTATTTGATTCTTGTGGATTGAGATATAGTTTAGATTAGACATGATACCCATGACCTGACAGCTTATACGTACTCGAGTCGGGCTGGAGTCCGCTCGATACGTAGCTGGCTTGCTCACGAGCTCGCGTCCGAAAACCGGGTGCGGGACACATATAACTATCAACTATATACATATGGTCATCCACAGAATGTATATCAACTACTAATATATAAAGCTATCCACAATTATCTATAGATCCCTACACTAACAACAACCAAAATTACAACAATAAAGAATAAATATACATATACAACGTACTAAGATTGAAATAGAAAATAGGTTGAACCAAGAGAGATTGATATGGTTCTATGAGTTTTAGGATGAATCAAGTACAACCTTATAAAAAATTTATTCTTTCTGGCTGTGATAAGAGATTTTTTTTGGAAAATGGAGACAACCGCTAGAAATACAAATCTTCTAATCGAGCAAAAATCGGAGTAATTTAATAGTGCTGAAAGACAACCTTGGTATGGATATAGTCTTAATAATATTTGGAAACCAAATTTATCCGAAGTTACTTTGCCTCAAATTCATGCCTCGCCAGAGTGCACCTGACTGCAGTAAATTTTTTGCTTCATAACTTGAATAATAATAAGTTTTCGAGTACTATCATCTTTATCCACTTCCTGACTGAAAACATAGAAGACAAAATGTGACGGATTTAGGACATAGTCCCAATGATATCTGAAAACCTATGAACACCTGAAATTATTTCAACTTAGAGTCTATGCCTCGCCAGTACGCAACTGGCTGCAGTAAACTCGTAGTTTTCATAATTCTGACGAATGACTACTACGCAAATGTGCGAAGTCATATTAGGTCACGGAATATTTTCTCAACTTTGTCCATAAGAATTTCAAAAGGAGTTTCCGAAAAATTCAAACGAGTTCTAAAGTTCTAGTCATGATAGGAAAAGATGTTGATGTATGTTCTTCTGGAATCAAGAAAATTTATCAGGATAAATATGTGTTCCAGTATCTCTTGAGATTGGTCTAACTGGATTATGGCTAATTGAGTTGGACACAAGATAAGATAGAAGCACCAGAGCTTCGAGTTGAGTTGAAGAAGCCAATGAGAATATTCCCGACAAATCACTTAAAGGATACGACATTTACCAAAATTATTTTGAAGAAATAATTTCTTATCCAAGTAAAGTTTGAGAATGTGCTGGGTAAGTTGGGTTGACACAAAAAGGAAGTATGTCTTATTGATTTAAGGAAGTTAGGTTAAAATGGTTTAGCAAAGCCAACCAAGGGATAGTTCAACAATTCAACTGTTTTTCAATGACTAAAGAAAATTTAATAATAGGATGGAATCAATTCTCTGACCGTTCCTGCTTCATGATACTCAAGTATTGAGTTTTGGAAGCCTTCAAGGCCCTGAACTGATCAAGAAGTTCTTAGAGAGAGTAAGGTTTCAAGTTGAGTGGGGGAAGTCAACAAATGAAATATTCTTGGTCTTAGAATAACTTAGGAAATATCAATCAATATTGGAATTATTTTTGGAAAATAATTTCCTTAGAAGATTCGTGAATAAGCTAAGTTGAACCAATTCTTTTGGTAATAATTAACCTTGGGCTTTATGGTTCAAGAAAAATTTTGTTCGGGATTGGTCCCAGGAAAGTCAATTGAAAATAATGTCAAAACAAATGGTTGGATACACTAGTCGTAAAAATACTCTTGATAGATAAAAGTTTACCGAGTTTGCTAAAGGAGAATTTGAAACTCTAAATAGTGAAATAGATCTAGATTCTAAATAAAGATAGAGAAGTATGATTTGATCAACTAATTGAAAATTTTGAAATGGGTTTGTTGAAGAAGGAGATTGGAAAAAATCTAGTCCTAATCCATAAATAACAAAAGAGTGTGGATGCTAATGAATGCTGGAGTATGATAAGGATATGGAGGAAATTAACCTCTGAAAGCTAAGGGACACTAAAATATATATAAAATCTAGAAACCAAAGTAGATAGTAAAATAGACCACCATACAATCGGCCTATGCTGGATAAGGCTTAGGATGCAAAACATAAGCAAGGTAGCCTACCAGTCTGTCAGCCCCTATTTTTCAGTTTTAGTTAAATTAGTGCTAATTAATTTTTAAATGTCATTTATAGCCTTAAAATAATTATTAGGATTTTTAGGAATTTTTCTAGAATTTTTAAATGATTTTTAAATGAGTTTTATATATTAAAAATATCACTTTGCAATTTATTTAAATGTTTTAATATCATTTTGTAATTATTAGAATTGTTAATATATTGGTTTCCAATTTCCCAATTGTTATGTGCAAATTTCTTTTGCACATAAACAGTGCGGGATGGGTTATGCAAATATAATTTTGCACTTAGACACTGCTAGGACCTTTATGCAATTTCCTAAACTCTAGGGTTCGTTTTGCAAAACCTAAACCTAATCCCCACGACCACCCGCCTCTGCGTGTCGTCGTCTCCGGCGATCCGCGCCCAAACCCTAACCCTAATCCTAATTTCTGCCCCTAATTCGACCGACCTACGTTTCTATAAGACTACCCCCGACCCCCCAAACCCTAACCCTATTCTACTTCGACCCCCATGACCACCGTTCTTCCCCTTTTCCCCAAACCCTAACCGCAGCTCCGATGAACCCCGTCCATCCCCCACGACGAGCGCCACCGTCCGCAACCACCATCCTCCGACGCGCCTCGACGAGCCAACCCCAGCGCCACCACTCCGCCACCGCCATGACGCCCTAAGCCGCCGCCTCCGCCTTCGAAACTTCTTCGAGAAGTCGGACACGTGAGTAACAGAACTCAATCGTGTCATGCGTGTCTCGCCTTCACGCACGAGACTCGCCAGGACACAACGAGCATGGTGCTGTGCTCGGACACGCGAGGCTGAGCTCGTGCTTATCGTGCATAGCACAGACACGAGGATCCCTGTGTCCCAAACTGTCCGGACACAGGCTCGTGTTTATATTTTTTTATATAATGTCTAACCTAAAACGAAATAAAATGAACTAAAACCCTATCCCTAACACGACCCACGGGCTGACCCCCTGGCCAGCCCGACAGAGCCTAAACCCCCCCCCCCCCCCCCCCCCCCCCGCGCTCTGTTGGCTCGGGTTCGAGCCTTTCTGTTTCCTTTCCCTTTTCTTTTCCTTTTTCTTTTTCTTTTTCTTTTTATATATATATTTATATATATATGTATATACATTTATTTGTGCATATATATATGTATTACTATATATACTATATTTATGTATATATATACTTGATGTTTTCTTTTTATATATATATATATATATATATATATATATATATATATATATATATATATATATATATATATATATATATATATATATATATATACTTCATCCTTTATACTTATTATTTTATGTATATATATATTTCCTTGTGTATATATGTATATGTATACATCATTTTGTATATATATATATATATATAAAAAAAAAAAAAAAAATATATATATATATATATATATTATATATATATATATATATATATATATAGTTGAGTATTTTCTTATATGTATGTATATATACATATATTTGTATATATATATATAATATATAGTTGAGCATTTTCCTATATATATAAATATCCCTATATTTATATATATATATATATTATTTCCTATATGTATTTTACTTAGCTTAGTGTAAATTATTTATATAAAATAATGTTCATACTTTTATATTTACCATGTAAAACTTTACCTTATTAAAATAACAATATTTATTTTGACTATTTACCAAATTGTATTTTTATTGTATTTAATTTACTGCAACCATTTGGTGTCCAAGCCTAGCATGGGTATTTGGGCTCAAATGTGTTTTCACACATTCAAGACCTGTACAAGTCATATTGGACTTGATTCATGGCCTTGGGTCCTGTATTTGAACTTTGGTTCAAATTATATACATGGACAAAATACGCAGATAATTAATTATTGTGTGCATTGCTGTTTTTGATTTTCTAAAAATACTTAAGTATTGCTAAAATTATGGAAAAATAGTTTTTAGATACTATGTTAAGTTAGCTAATTTAGTATAAATTTTGTAGTATTTAATTTACTGTTTTTCCCCTAGTTTGGCATATGAAACCAAAACTCATTTTCTGTATACTTAGGAAAACTGATTTTTATAAAATATTTGTACTGGTTAATAAATTCCAGAAAAATTATAATAAATTTCTATGATTAACAAAGATCACTTTGATACTTTACTTTAAGAAAAACTAGGCTTTTTGCCTATCTCTAAAATTGTTAGAACACAATGGTCTTTTGATTTAATTGTTGTTTAATTACGACTTGTAGCTTTTATGCAATTTTTGAGTTTTAGCCGTGTTAAACCTCATCCCTCACTAGTGTAAAGACCCTAGAAAGTTAGTTAACATAGTGTGTCACCCCCAGGTTGGTCTCCTATGCCAAGTCATTATTTTGGCTAGGTGCCCAATCACAAGTCGTATTTTACCAATTAGTGTCCTAGTATTTTAGCTTAGTGTAAAACTAAGTTGTTGTATTTACTTCTACAGCGACGAGTTACTGGACATCCATAGCACTGTTATCGCAGCTTGTTTTGTTTTGCTTTGCTAGAGACAAGTACTTTCTACGAACTTTGCATATTGTCACATAAATGAACTGCAAACCCCACCATGTTAAATGCTGATCCTTGGGATAGCAAGTTAGATCTTTACATGTTGTACTTTCAGTTACTACCATGCTTAGAACAGTCTTGATGTATCTCTCACATGATTAGAATATGGGTTATGGGGAAACTGATAGTATTGTACGTGATCACGACCCCCCTACAGTAGCGAGCTCGGTCGCATTCTATATGCATACCTTGCCGCAGGCCATTACCCCGCATGTCTGTACGGATGTACACTTATGCTTGTTAACTTGTACGTATGTACATTTCATTATGTGCCCTCCAGCACATTGTACATCTATTGACCGATCACATACTTGCTACAGTTTTAAACATTACATATACATCTGTCTCTATGACACGTGTGTCCTTGCCATGATAGATTGAGTGATGCCATGCTTTCCAGTTATTCCTCTCATGTTCATTTCCATGTTTCATATGCTAGTTTGCTAGATTTAGTACTTGCTCCCGTCCTGACAGGATAACGTTGTAGGTGTCCTTACTGAGGAGGAGTTACTCTGCGACACATACTATAGAGATACTGCCGAGGACCCGGCTCTGCTTTACGAGGATGTTCCTGCGGGGAACCTCGCCTAGTTATCTTTTGTTTACTTAGACTTTTGAGAGTAGACATGTATTAGACTACATCATTTTGTAACTGGACATGTATCCAGTTTTACATTTCAGTTTACTTGTACCGGGATGTTTACTATATACGATGACTTTTGTGTTTAGAGCATTTATGATTCTTCTTCACTTATAGAACTGTTAGTACATTTAGTCTTATCCTGTTGTCTTTAGAACAGCTTACTACGTTTTATCTCAACGTAGGCTGGGCATGACTCGGCCTGGCCCAACAATTTGGGTAGCGGGTCGTGACATGTTTTTAGTGGTGGCCCATGCAGGTCCTGACTAAACTGTTTGGTTACGTTATTGTACCAAGCATGCCTGCAATTAGAAACTTAAGGTAATTAGACAACATTAGGAAAGACGCTTAGAACACCTAGAGGAATGCTAGGATTGCAACATAGGAAATATGTCACATGTTTGCTATTATAATTAGATTTTCTTGCATATGATTGCTTACTTTAAACAAAGTCCTTATAAGTCTTTTATGTGTAATTTAGATGGTGCTTACTCGCTCGTCCCAGTATGTTACCCCCGAGAATGGGGCCCTCCATATCCAGTCAGCTGACCAGTTGATTGATACACCTCCACCTACCACATTCCCCCACTCCACAGATCCACAGACCCAGATACCTCCTTCCACATCCCAGTCCCAGCAGGCCCTGATACTTCTACCACCCCCTATCACTATACCCACCCAGGCTTCCGTCACACTCGACGGGACCCAGCTGCTCACACTGATCCAGGGGTTCCTAACAACCCATCAGGAGCAGACTACCCTACTCCGCCAGAGCATAGAGCGTTCTGAGGGACGTCCCGTGGTCCCACCACATGTAGAGCCACGGCAGAGAGCGGGGACGGTCAAGGACTTCATGGGTCTGAATCCCAAGGAGTTCTCAGGGACTGAGGGCATAGTAGTAGCTAATGACTGGCTAGATTCTGTAGAGAGGAAGCTTTTGGGAGTTAGGATGCCGGATGACCTTCAGGTCGAGGCAGCAGGATTTCTGCTGATAGACTTAGCCGAAGTCTGGTTCAGGAATGAGTCGTTGTTCGCGAGAGGTAGAGCCACATGGGACCAGTTCAAGACCCAGTTCAAGAAGAAATTCTTCTCGACCACTGCTAGAGTAGCCATGGGGCTACGATTCCAGAACATCCAGCAGGGGAACCGTTCTGTTGATGACTATGCGGGAGAGTTTAGTCGCCTGAGCCGTTTTGCTCCTAGTCTGGTTGCTGATCCAGAGGAGATGACCCGTAGGTTTTGCCATGGTCTAGTTCCAGACATTGGCATTCTTATAGTGGCGAACGGTACGACTGACAACTACCAGAGCCTAGAGTCAGCCCGGAGCATCGAGGAGCGTCTTCTATCATGCAAGAGGCCGGCTTCTGTACATCATGAGGGACCGTCCAAGCGTCAGGTTTTCCAGCAGAAAGCACCGACGCCACCCCAGCAGACTTACCGTCCCTCTACACCACACCATCAGACCCCGCCAGTTCGAGCCCCGGGACCTCGTCAGCAGCAGCAGCAGAGGGGAGCTATATGTTCTTTCTGCGGAAGACCAGGGCACGACAGCTCCATTTGCAGGAAGAGGTTGAAGCAGTGCTTAGCTTGTGGGTCTGTCACCCATCAGATTCGGGACTGCCCAGTAGCGAAGCCTAGAGGACCACTTTCGACGCAGCAGCAGAGGTTTGGGCAGCATCTGCAGCAGCAGAAGGGACCTCAAGGGAAGGTCTATAGCCTAGCCCTTGAGCCGGAGCCGGAGCAGGTTTCGGAGCCCGATTACTTAGCTGACGTCATTACAGGTCATGTTTATTTGCATACTTTTCTAGCTCTATATTTGTTTGATTCTGGTGCATCTCATAGCTTCCTATCATTAGAGTTTATGCAAGAACATCACTTAGTATCTACACCTACTGCAGAGATTAGCAGAGTAATGACGGGAGGAGGACCAGTGCCTATTAGAGCTAGCTATAGATGCTCTATTATGATAGCCGGGAGAGAGTTCGAGGGACGATTCTTTGTGATGCCACTCCCCGGTTATGATATCATATTGGGGATGGACTGGCTTAGCTATGCCCATGCATCTATAGATTGCCATGAGGGTAGTATTTTGTTCAGTCCCCCGGGCATAGCACCATTCAGTGTCAGAAGGGCAGGGCCGGAGATCAGCCTAGAGCCGAACTATTGTGCTACAGTCGGGGACGCAGCACCGCCACACCCTATCATTAGGGAGTTTATGGATGTATTCCCAGAGGATCTTCCAGGACTTCCGCCTGACAGAGATGTGGAGTTCACTATAGATTTAGTGCCGGGTTCATCACCAGTATCCCGGGCTTGCTATAGAGTGAATCCCAAGGAGGCCATAGAGATGAAAGAGCAGATTGATGACCTGTTGAAAAAGGGTTTCATTCGATCCAGTGCTTCTCCATGGGGAGCACCAGTGCTCTTTGTGCCTAAGAAGGATGGTACAGTCCGGTTGTGTATTGATTACCGGGCCTTGAATGCCATCACCATCAAGAACAAATATCCTTTGCCCAGGATAGATGATTTGTTCGACCAGTTGAGCGGGGCGAAGGTGTTTTCCAGGATAGACTTGAGATCCGGGTACCACCATATGAAGGTTAGGCCAGCAGACATCCAGAAGACGGCGTTCAACACGAAGTACGGGCAGTACGAGTTCCTGGTGATGCCATTTTGTCTCACAAATGTGCCAGCTGTCTTTATGAACTTGATGAATAAGACATTTCACCAGTATCTGGATAAGTTTGTCGTAGTGTTTATCGACGACATCCTGATATACTCGAAGACGCCGGAGGAGCATGCAGAGCACTTGCGGATAGTTTTGGGGATTCTGAGGCAGGAGAGATTGTTTGCCAAATTACCGAAGTGCGAGTTCTTTTAGACCGAGTGGAGTTTCTCGGCCATATAGTCACTGGAGATGGAATCTCGGTGGATCCCAGAAAGATTGCTGCAGTTGAGACGTGGAAGGCTCCGACGTCAGTTTCAGAGATCAGGAGCTTTCTGGGTTTAGCAGACTATTATAGAAAGTTCGTCCAGGACTTTTCTAGGATAGCTGAACCCATGACGAAGCTGACGCAGAAGGACGCAGAGTACATTTGGTCAGAGGACTGCCAGGCGGTATTTGAGGAGCTGAAGAGGAGGCTGACGACCACTCCAGTTCTGACTTTACCTTCAGGTTCTGGAGGTTTCACCATATACAGTGATGCTTCTGGGAAGGGGCTAGGATGTGTCCTACAGCAGCATAGGAAAGTGATTGCTTATGCATCTAGGCAATTGCGGACTCATGAGAGGAATTATCCTACCCATGACCTCGAGTTAGCTGCGGTGATCTTTGCACTCAAGTTATGGAAACATTACTTATACGGAGAGCGTATAAAAATCTTTACTGACCACAAAGCTTGAAGTATGTGTTCACGCAGAAAGAGCTGAACATGAGGCAAAGACGATGGTTGGAGTTGATGAAGGACTTCGACATCGATTTACAGTATCATCCCGGGAAGGCAAATGTGGTGGCGGATGCGCTGAGCAGGCATCCGATGGCATGGTACCTGATGATTGATCGGCATTTGCAGGAGGATCTGGAGAAGCTCGGTATCGAGCTAGTTCGGCCAGGATCAGTGATACAGATGATGGCGCTTGACATTCAGTCAGGTTTGATGGAGCAGATCAGGGAGGCACAGTCTACAGATGAGAGCCTTCACAGACTTCGACCCCAGGCATTAGCTGGATTACTGGATGACTTAACTATAGCAGAGGATGGATCCCTGAGGCATGGCAGCCGATTGTGCGTGCCGAAGGGAGAGCTAGTAGAGGCAGTTTTGCAGGAGGCGCACCAATCGAGATATTCTATTCACCCTGGTGCTAACAAGATGTACCGTGACTTACGGGAACATCTTTGGTGGCACGGGATGAAGAGGGATGTATCACGTTTCATCTCGAGATGCCTAGTTTGCCAGCAGGTCAAGGCGGAGTGCCAGAGGCCAGCTGGTTTGTTGCAGCCATTACCCATTCCCGAGTGGAAGTGGGAACATATTACGATGGACTTCGTTTCAGGGCTTCCTCGTTCCCAAGGAGGGAAGGATGCTATCTGGGTCATCGTAGACAGGCTGACGAAGTGTGCGCACTTCATACCCTTCAAGGTGGAGCTTTCCACCGAGAAGTTGGCGGAGCTATACATGCAGCAGATAGTTCGCCTACACAGAGTGTCGATGAGCATCGTGTCAGACAGAGACAGTAGATTTACATCCCACTACTGGAGGAGCTTGCAGGAGGAGTTGGGCAGTAGGCTCAAGTTCAGTACGGCGTACCACCCACAGACAGACGGGCAGTCCGAGAGGACGATACAGACACTGGAAGATATGCTGAGGACCTGCGTGCTGGACTTTGGAGGATCATGGGAGAGCCATCTGCACTTGGTAGAGTTTTCATACAACAACAGCTACCAGGCCAGTATTGGTATGTCTCCTTTTGAGGCGCTATATGGACGACAATGTCGCACACCGCTCTTTTGGGATGATGTCGGAGACAGAGTTATACTTGGGCCAGAGATGATCACGGATGCAGCAGAGAAAGTCGGGATGATCAGAGACAGGCTCAGAGTAGCTCAGGACAGGCAGAAACACTGGGCTGATGCTAGTCGCAGGCCGATGGAGTTCGCAGACGGTGATATGTGCTAGTGAAGATATCACCTACCAGAGGGACGATCCGGTTCGGACAAGGAGGGAAGCTGAGCCCCAGATACATCGGGCCATTCGAGGTACTTGGCAGAATTAGAGAGGTAGCTTACAGGGTTGCACTTCCACCCAATCTAGCAGGAGTTCACGACGTCTTTCACGTATCTTAGCTGAGGAGATATGTTCCAGACCCCAGTCATGTGCTAGATCATTCAGAGTTGGAGGTCGGACCGAGCCTTACAGTTTCTGAGCAGCCATTGAAGATATTAGACAGGAGAGAGAAGAGGCTGAGGAACAAGGTTATACCCCTAGTACGAGTAGCTTGGAGCCGTCACTCCCCAGGTGAATCTACTTGGGAGAGGGAGTCGGACATGAGGGAGAGATACCTTTACTTGTTCGATCCAACCGCTGCGAGGGAACCACCCGTTCCCGCTTGATACCCTAGAGGTTAGTTTTGATCGCAGCCTTAGTCATTTTGTTGCATTGCTTGCTATGTTAGAATATTGTCGGGTCTCCAATCCTTGTGAATTTCGAGGACGAAATTTTTCAAGGAGGGAAGACTTGTCAGCCCCTGTTTTTCAGTTTTAGTTAAATTAGTGCTAATTAATTTTTAAATGTCATTTATAGCCTTAAAATAATTATTAGGATTTTTAGGAATTTTTCTAGAATTTTTAAATGATTTTTAAATGAGTTTTATATATTAAAAATATCACTTTGCAATTTATTTAAATGTTTTAATATCATTTTGTAATTATTAGAATTGTTAATATATTGGTTTGCAATTTCCCAATTGTTATGTGCAAATTTCTTTTGCACATAAACAGTACGGGATGGGTTATACAAATATAATTTTGCACTTAGACACTGCTAGGACCTTTATGCAATTTCCTAACTCTAGGGTTCGTTTTGCAAAAACCTAAACCTAATCCCCACGACCACCGCCTCTGCGTGTCGTCGTCTCCGGCGATCCGTGCCCAAACCCTAACCCTAATCCTAATTCTGTCCCTAATTCGACCGACCTACGTTTCTATAAGACTACCCCGACCCCCCAAACCCTAACCCTATTCTACTTCGACCCCCATGACCACCGTTCTTCCCCTTTTCCCCAAACCCTAACCGCAGCTCCGACGAACCCCGTCCATCCCCCATGACGAGCGCCACCGTCCGCAACCACCATCCTCCGACGCGCCTCGACGAGCCAACCCCAGCGCCACCACTCCGCCACCGCCACGACGCCCCAAACCGCCGCCTCCGCCTTCGAAACTTCTTCGAGAAGTCGGACACATGAGTAACAGAACTCAATCGTGTCATGCGTGTCTCGCCTTCACGCACGAGACTCGCCAGGACACAACGAGCATGGTGCTGTGCTCGGACACGCGAGGCTGAGCTCGTGCGTGTCGTGCATAGCACAGACACGAGGATCCCTGTGTCCCAAACTGTCCGGACACAGGCTCGTGTTTATATTTTTTTTTATATAATGTCTAACCTAAAACGAAATAAAATGAACTAAAACCCTATCCCTAACACGACCCACGGGCTGACCCCCTGGCCAGCCCGACAGAGCCTAACCCCACCCCCCCCCCCCCCCCCCCCCCCCCCCCCCCCCCCCCCCCCCCCCCCCCCCCGCGCTCTGTTGGCTCGGGTTCGAGCCTTTCTGTTTCCTTTCCCTTTTCTTTTCTTTTTTCTTTTCTTTTATATATATATTTATATATATATGTATATACATTTATTTGTGTATATATATATGTATTACTATATATACTATATTTATGTATATATATACTTGCTGTTTTCTTTATATATATATATATATATTTATATATATATATATATATATATATATATATATATATATATATATATATATATATATATATACTTCATCCTTTATACTTTATTATTTTATGTATATATATATTTCCTTGTGTATATATATATATTATTTTATATATACTATTATATATGTATACATCATTTTGTATATATATTATATAGTTGAGTATTTTCTTATATGTATGTATATATACATATATTTGTATATATATATATATAATATATAGTTGAGCATTTTCCTATATATATAAATATCCCTATATTTATATATATATATATATATATATTATTTCCTATATGTATTTTACTTAGCTTAGTGTAAATTATTTATATAAAATAATGTTCATACTTTTATAGTTACCATGTAAAACTTTACCTTATTAAAATAATAATATTTAATTTGACTATTTACCAAATTGTATTTTTATTGTATTTAATTTACTGCAACCATTTGGTGTCCAAGCCTAGCATGGGTATTTGGGCTCAAATGTGTTTTCACACATTCAAGACCTGTATAAGTCATATTGGACTTGATTCATGGCCTTGGGTCCTGTATTTGAACTTTGGTTCAAATTATATACATGGACAAAATACGCAGATAATTAATTATTGTGTGCATTGTTATTTTTGATTTTCTAAAAATACTTAAAGTATTGCTAAAATTATGGAAAAATAGTTTTTAGATACTATGTTAAGTTAGCTAATTTAGTATAAATTTTGTAGTATTTAATTTACTGTTTTGCCCCTAGTTTGGCATATGAAACCAAAACTTATTTTTTGTATACTTAGGAAAACTGATTTTTATAAAATATTTGTACTGGTTAATAAATTTCAAAAAAATTATAATAAATTTCTATGATTAACAAAGATCACTTTGATACTTTACTTTAAGAAAAACTAGGCTTTTTGCCTATCTCTAAAATTGTTAGAACACAATGGTCTTTTGATTTAATTGTTGTTTAATTACGACTTGTAGCTTTTGTGCTATTTTTGAGTTTTAGCCGTGTTAACCTCATCCCTCACTAGTGTAAAGACCCTAGAAAGTTAGTTAACATAGTGTGTCACCCCCACATTGGTCTCCTATGCCAAGTCATTATTTTGGCTAGGTGCCCAATCACAAGTCGTGTTTTACCAATTAGTGTCCTAGTATTTTAGCTTAGTGTAAAACTAAGTTGTTGTATTTACTTCTACAGCGACGAGTTACTAGACATCCATAGCACTGTTATCGCAGCTTGTTTTATTTTGCTTTGCTAGAGGCAAGTACTTTCTACGAACTTTACATATTGTCACATAAATGACTGCAAACCCCACCATGTTAAATGCTGATCCTTGGGGTAGCAAGTTAGATCTTACATGTTGTACTTTCAGTTACTACCATACTTAGAACAGTCTTGATGTATCTCTCATATGATTAGAATATGGGTTATGGGGAAACTGATAGTATTGTACGTGATCACGACCCCCCTACAGTAGCGAGCTCGGTCGCATTCTATATGCATACCTTGCCGCAGGCCATTACCCCGCATGTCTGTACGGATGTACACTTATGCTTGTTAACTTGTACGTATGTACATTTCATTATGTGCCCTCCAGCACATTGTACATCTATTGACCGATCACGTACTTGCTACAGTTTAAATATTACATATACATCTGTCTCTATGACACGTGTGTCCTTGCCATGATAGATTGAGTGATGCCATGCTTTCCAGTTATTCCTCTCATGTTCATTTCCATGTTTCATATGCTAGTTTGCTAGATTTAGTACTTGCTCCCGTCCTGACAGGATAACGTTGTAGGTGTCCTTACTGAGGAGGAGTTACTCTGCGACACATACTATGGAGATACTGCCGAGGACCCTGCTCTGCTTTACGAGGATGTTCCTCGGGGAACCTCGCCTAGTTGTCTTTTGTTTACTTAGACTTTTGAGAGTAGACATGTATTAGACTACATCATTTTGTAACTGGACATGTATCCAGTTTTACATTTCAGTTTACTTGTACCGGGACGTTTACTATATACGATGACTTTTGTGTTTGGAGCATTTATGATTCTTCTTCACTTATAGAACTATTAGTACATTTAGTCTTATCCTGTTGTCTTTAGAACAGCTTACTACGTTTTATCTCAACGTAGGCTGGGCATGACTCGGCCTGGCCCAACAATTTGGGTAACGGGTCGTGACATGTTTTTAGTGGTGGCCCATGCAGGTCCTGACTAAACTGTTTGGTTACGTTATTGTACCAAGCATGCCTGCAATTAGAAACTTAAGGTAATTAGACAACATTAGGAAAGACGCTTAGAACACCTAGAGGAATGCTAGGATTGCAACATAGGAAATATGTCACATGTTTGCTATTATAATTAGATTTTCTTGCATATGATTGCTTACTTTAAACAAAGTCCTTATAGATTGCTTACGCGTCTAATAACGAAAACCAACTCAGAAAAGAAAGTATAAATCTAAACTACACAATACAGGGTCACAGCGAAATAAAATAGAAAAGTGGGCTTATGCCCTTTACAAATTTTTACATAAACTAATTAATCATCTAGGCGAGCTCTGAGTGCCGCGAACGGTCCAAACAGTAGGTTGAAGTCCTGCACCAAAAATACTAACAGCAGTACAAGTTCTAAAAATAATTATAAATATAAATATAGTTGTAAAATGTGTCTCAGACTTGGGCCAAATGTCTTGTTGCTGGCTAGCGCCTCAACGTACAGGAACCCTGTAGCGTTTGCGCTTCACCGAGGCTCATTCGACCGATACGGTCGCCGCCTAACGGGGATACGAAACTCCAAAATCCGCTTTCAAATCGACAAAACCACTTTTGTAATCGTTTACAAAATACCGAATTTGAAAATAGAAACCCATTTTAAAATATTTTATTTTTAAAAACTTTCCAGAAAATTTGGGCAGCATCTCCTATGTAATTGGGACAACCCAATCCTGGGACGATGCCAAAACTCAACATAAATAATATCCCAAACCAGGGAAACAACCCAAACCATCCATAATAATATTCCACATAGAAATAATATCCCACAACCAACACAATAAGATAAAGCCGGCAAAAATATAAAACCGAACCGTAACCGAAACTAATCGGAACGTACGCATCCAGCATAAAATCGAACTACCGAAATAAATTTGGGAATCCCGAAATAAAGTTCAGGAAACCGAAAACCACGGTATCGAATCATTCTGAAATGGGATTCGGAAAATCCGAAACTACAATCGCCTAAACCGAATCCCGTAACGGGATCGGGGACAGTATCATCATCGACACTAAAATAGGGACACGAGGTGTGAGACCCGTCTCACTGTATCGGTATTTTATACGGATACGTATTTATTTGAGCCGTATTTCGTATTTATCGATTTGCGTGATATTTTAAATTTTCCTAAGTATAGGATTTCATGACTTGGTTTAACTTGGATTTGGTTTTATTGGGTTTGGTTTAACTTTGACTTGGACTTGGTTTGGTTTAGTTTGGTTTCTTATGAGATGAGGTGTATGGCTTAGATTGAGTGGAGAGGAATGAATGGTGGAGATCACTTGAGCTTGTTATATAAGCCACTTTTCTCTCTCCCTCCTCATTCACCCTCATTCATTTCTTTTCCACCAAACCCTAGCCATTGGAGAGAGGCAAGTACACCTTGCCGAATGTTGGACGATTTCAATTTCGTTTGTTCCATTCTCTTTATGGTTACATTCTAAGCATATTTAGAACTTGGAGTTTTCCAATTTGATGGCTAGATTGTTGTAGATCTAACTTTGAAGAAATTTTGGTTTTTATGTGTCTTGATCTATTTTGACTGCATGTTCTTGGTTAGCAAGTGCTTTCATGTAGTTTGTTCTCTGTAATATGGATTTGGGGCTCTCAGTGTTAGTGGTAGGAGCTTGAGTCATAGATTCCATGGCCATCTCCTTGGATTAATTTGTTGTCCTGGAAATAGTGAGCCGCATAGGCTGTGGCAATAGTATTAAATGCAGGCTTGCATTTTGCTTGCCACTTGCATTAATATTTGTCCTCAGCATTTCTTTAGTATTAATACTTGCTCTCCATTTCCATTTGAGCCGCATGGAAAGGAGCTACAGGGCTTTGGCATCTGCATTAAATGCATGCTTGCATTTTTTTTATTAAATAAATAGTGAGCCGCATGGCTATGGTTTTGCATGCATCAGCACTAGCATTTAATGCATGCATTTACTTTTGCATGCGTTAGCAAGGCATCAGTTTGCAAGCAGAAGCTTGCATAGCCGCATGGATAAATCCACAGTGAGCCGCATAGGTCACTCCAACAGTGAGCCGCATGAAGGCATCAAGGTGGTATTTAATGCATTATTAGTAAGATGTTAGCATACGTTCAAGGGCTATGCATGTGTGAATGCACTACAGGATAATGCATTGAGTTAGTTTTTTTGGCTTTCTTTAGTGCACGCATTCTAATGTATTGTTTAAAGCATTCATTTTAAAATGCATTGTTATGCATTTTCCCAAGCATGCTCAAGTGAGCTAGCCGCATAGGAAATTAAGAGAGCCTTTAAAGCATTCCTTACTTCTTAAATGCATTTTTATGCATTTTCTAATAGGCACATTGCTGAGCAACCGCATAAGCTTTTGTAGGCTTAAGACTTTTTTGCATTTAAGACCTCATAATTTTACTTAATGCTTTATGCATTAAGCCTTAACATTATATATATATATATTGTGTGCTTTTATGCACTTAGGGCCTTAATAGTTGTATTTTATTTGCTTTAATCCACTTTCTTGGTAAGTAAGCCGCATAAGGCTCTGATGGTTGAATGTATTTTGCATTTAAGCCCTTTTAATGCATGTAATACTTTTAAGTCCCTAGAATGCATTAAATGCACTTAAGTCCTTGAGAATGTCTTTAATACCTTTTATGCATTTGAGTCCATAATGCATGTAATGCCTTTCTCTCTTACTGCAATTTCTCTAGCAAGCCGCATGGCCATTATTTCTTTATTTATTGTTTGTACTTTCATGCAAGCCAATGTGAGGGTGGCCGCATGGCCTTTGGTCATTTAATAATAATTATTTGCATGGAATCTAAGGTGAGCCGCATAGGCTCCCTTCTCCCACTATTTAATATTTTGACCACGTGAACCATAAATTAGGTAGCTCACGTGAACCTTTTCTTATTGCATTAATTGTGGGGGGTCCCACATAGCTTCTTTAGTTGACTTGCTTGCTGAAGTGGGATTTTGCATTTAATGAGGGTCCCACTGTCTTTTGTCTTATTTAATTTTATAGCCTATTTATTGTTTCCTGGCCGCATGGGGTCCCTCCCACTCTTGGCCGCATGCATAATTGTATGCTAGCCGCATATGGCTTGCTGGCCTTAAATGCTTGACTGATTTCATTTAAACAATTTCGGAGCCGCATGGGTGGCTTCCCACTCTCTTCGACCGCATGTTTGTTCTCCCACTTTTGGACCGCATGGGTCCCACTTTGATTGTTTAAATGTTTTATTTGTCTAAATTGTGGTCAGAATTTCTTCCCACTCCCAACATGAAAGTTGTAGAGTTTCTCCTTGGCTTCAGGAATGTATATATTATTATTATATTATTATTTAATTGTGCAAGTTTCTTCCTTCTTTGATAAATGGCATGACACGACAATGACCCGTAGTGGTGCACTCTTGAAATAAACTTGACATGATAAACTTGCCTTGATAATTGACAGTGATAACTTGACATGATAATTCTTGATAGTGGCCCGTCGTGGCGCACTCTTGACATGATAAACCTGACAATATATTTCTCGAAAGGCTGTTGCGACGGCTAGCATGACTTGATAAGATTGAATAACTTGGACACCGTGGACGATTGTGCTTGTACAAATGAACCCGTCTCGTCTTGCATCATGTCTAGGACATGAATCCCTGGTTTCCCACGGTCAGGGATTCATACTGAAATGGACTAAGGCTAATTACTAGAATAATCCAGTAGTTCATGGAGAGACTTTCCCAGTTACCTGTTGCCCCTTTGATCCCGGCCTTATATATACATACATGGGATTTGTTGCTATCCGTCGAGATGAGCGCACTTCCAGCCCGCCGTCGTCGAGTGTGGTACCTTAGGACACATGTATCTTACTACAGTGTGTCTGCTATATCATGCTATCTTTTCTTTTCTTTGCTGGGGTCACTCAGGTAGTAACAAACGGGTAACCGGACTTGGAAGAATCTCATTGCATCTTGCTAGTAACTAGGCCTGTGATAACCCTAGTTAGTTAAAGTATCAAGCCATACTTATTGCTTGGCCGTGAATGTTGGATGGAGTTCAGTCTGTCTAGTCTTGTCTTGATCTTGTACACGATTGTTACATGTCCTGAGTTATTATTTTATCTTGCCGATAAATGGTGGGAGAAACCAAGTTCCGTTCAGACGAAGGGTTACAACCCCGGTCCTTGCTTGGTTTACGGGTTGTAACCTGGTTATCTGAATAGTCCCATGGCTATCTCATCGTATATCACCTTCCCAGTTCTATTTATTTAACATGTTCTCCAGTTTACTTTATGCTCAACAATAATTTATTTACTGTCTTCCTATGTTCGTGATAAGTGCATTGGTACTGCACAAATTCTCGATCCTCTCTTACTTATTGCTTGCTTTGTTTGCTAATGATTGCTGGTTTTAAGTTCATAGTTCGGCCTCCTTTGTGGTACTTGCTATTTGGGGTCTGACCCCACTGGTTTAGCATGGCCAGGTTCTGATAGAAGAGCCCGAAGGATCTACCGCACCATCCACTCGACGGTGACCAGCGGGAGCACCAGAGTGCCTCAGTGGGTTTCTTCTTTATCCTTCCACTGATATGTAAATTCTCCTCTTGTAACGTTTAGCCCCGAGCACGTGTTTAGCTCGTGTTTTGGTATTTTTCTTGATATTATAGCCTACGGGCATAAACATGATATGTGTATTCTAGACTATAGCTAGTCCTTATCATGTACGACTATTACTCTAGCTAGTCATCAGCTTTGTGGTACTAGCTTCATGATCATTCATGTATATATGGTTCGGGACGCCTTACTATTGTATGTATGATGATCGTACTCCTTGCTCTTGTATAATTGTCTGTGATTGAGATACCTAGGATTGTTAAACCATAGGATTGACTGATGGCTTGTAGAGTAAGCCCCATGTCTTGACAACTTATACGTGATTTCAGAGTATTAACGTACTTTGGGATTACGTAGCTGGCTATGTCTGCCCCCGCTCTCCAGTATTCTGGTTCTGGGGCGTGACACGAGGACACAAGATTTACCTTGGGTTGCTCGGCTAGAGCTCTCAGATGTTACTATGGAAGAGAAATCCACGTTCCCGCGGACTCGGGAAAGTCCCAAGCTTGCGGACAGCAGCGGAAACCGTCGGAACAGCGCTGGACAGCGCTATTGGAACAGCGGGGCGCACTCGGGCTGAACCGGGCGTGGACAGCCGCAGAATCGGTCGGACGCAGAGCTCGGGAAGAGGGGCAGCATGGGGAGCGGTGGCCGGGGTTGCGCCGAAGCGCTGGAAGCGAGGCCGGGAGGGCTCTGGCCAAGGGAGGGGGTCGGCCGGAGGTCTGGCCGGCGGGAGGCGGGCGGATCTGGCCGGGCGCACGGGAGGAAGGCGCCGGGGGGCGGGCTTGGGCGCCGGAGGAGGCGGCACGGGCTGGTGGCGAGGTCGCCGGAGGGGCGCGCGCGGGCTGGTAGTGAGGTCACCGGAGGGGCACGCACGGGCTGGTGGCGAGGTCGCCGGAGGGGCACCGACGGGCTGGTGGCGAGGTCACCGGAGAGGCGCTGGCGGTCGCGGGACTTCTAGGGCACGGGTTCGAGAAAACTCTGGAGGGGAAGAGATGGGAGTGAAGTTGGGATGGGGAAGAAATGAGCGTGAGGGAGAGGGAAAGAGTGGGCTGGGATTATATGGAGAGGGTGGAAAAGAGTTATGGGAGAGAGTTGGGTGGTGAGAAGGGAAAGCACGAGAAAGAAATGGTAGTGGGGAAGAAATGGTCGTAGGGAAATATGGGAACAGGTCATGAAAATAGGAATTAGGAGTTAGTCAGCTCTTTTTTTTATTATAATTAATATATAATAGTCAAGATTTTAAAAGAAGGGAACTAAGGACGGGTTCGGACTGAGTTGGGTTTCGGAAACCGGGTCTGGTTCGAGTTCGGGGTCGGTGCCGGACTCGGGGTCGGAGTCCGGACTCGGGATCGGGGACAGGGCCACAATCAAAAATCAACGATAATTTTAAAAATAATATCTTTCCTAATTTGACTAGTAAATAATAATAATAATAATAATAATAATAAACTAAATTTACGCTACAATCCAACAATTCATAAATTCTAAAATTCTGGGTTTCACATATTGCATGAAATATTTTAATTGTTTCCTTGCATCAAAATATTTTAATTGTTTCAAATATTTCAATTATTTCAAATATGCATTTTTCAACTATTGCTTAATTGCTAGAGTCTGGGATTTTGTACTTGTTCATTCCTGACTGGAAATCCCATTTTTTACGATATGCGAGTTTGAGGACGAAGAGCTATTCTTTAATAGCTATTATGATCCTGACTTGTACCATGATGAGTCACTGGCACCAACTTTGGAGAATACTGCCCCGGAGGCACCTAGACCGGCTACTTAGTTAGCCTGGAGTTGTTTATTTTATTTGTTTAGCTTTTTCCTTTCAGAACAGTATTTTGAAGTTGTAATTTTAGTTGCAACTGAAGTTGTTTCAGCTTTTTGTTTTTTAGCTTCGAATAAGACTTCTGTGTGTTTGATGATTAAATAAAAAAAAATTAAATTCTCGCAAATTTAGATGTTGTGAGTTTATGAGTTCTACTATTGATCAGACGGCTTACTACCGTCGTCTCACCATGGCGTAGGCTGGGCATAATCCGACTTGACCCAAACATCTTAGGATCGGGTCGTAACAATTTAGTATTGTCTTACAATGATTTTCTGTTAGATTCTTACACGATGGTTATACGATGTAGTAGTTATGGATTCTTTACAAGTTATTTTTTGTGACTAATGTATTACCTTGTTCATGACCTGTTTGAATCCATGAGTACTAGTCGGGCGGAGAAATACTTTAGTAGACAAGTGAACTACCCATAACTATTCCATTGGTCTTACGTGGAGAATAGCAACCGCACACGACACGTACGGTTGGCCGATTTATCCCTTAGCCGTTTATATGTCGAAAGTGGTATTTCAACTCACTAGTTAGATGCAGTCTGCTATACATTGTTGATTCTATTTCAGGTTTATTATTGTTCATATTACTTCCTTGTCTTTATTACCATACTCTCTTGTTTTTACTCACATGTTTCATACCATGATTCTCTGTTTATCCACCCATTATGTATTTAGTTATTTATTATTTTATAGATTTTGTCAATTATTAGAACTGATGTTAGAATATACTAGTTCTATTCCTGACTGGAAACCAATTTTTCAGGTTAGTCGCGACTATCCTTGGCATTGGGAGATACAAGTGTACTTAAAGGCCAAAACCTAGGGACTAGTTAATAGTTTAAATTTGTTATATTAGATTTTGTGAGACATTATATTTGATTAAATATAAAACTTTGTGAATATTGTAAATTTGATTTAGTTGTTGTGAATGAGCAATAAAGATACTATTTTATGAGCATTTTGTTTATTACGAGTTAGACAGCGTACTACCGCCGAACTGAGGCGTAGGGTGGACTTGCGCACGAACTCGCACTCTAAAAAGTGGGTGCGTGTCGTGACACAGTGTATATCAAGCTATGCTTCGGATTATACTGGGTTGACCACATATCTACTCAGTATTTCTCCATTTTCCATGATTCAAAAATTATATCAAGCAAGATTCGAAACTTAATGTCTTATGATTCATATCAAGCAAGATTCAAAACTTGATGTCTTTTAATGCTTTATGATTCAAAAATATATTCAAAACAAGATTCGAAGATATCTTTGATTCAAATCATGAGTCAATCAATAATACAGAATCACTTCACAAGTCGTATCGCAATATGATTTATGATAAAGGAATAAAATAAAGAACTTGTATTTATTTAGTATTGAGAAACATAAATACGGAGTACTTGAAGTCCAATTTGTTGTAGCTGCCCTAGTCCCACCTATACAAAATAGTAATATCCTTTTAGGTTTTAGAAAGACCCTAAAGATAACCCTTAAAAGTCTCGGTCTAAAACTTCAATATCAATAAGCCTAATACTTCTAAACCAAATCATCACTTACTATAAAGCCAAATATTTACTTGCACTAATGGGCCCAAGATCCAAAAACAATCTATATATACTAAACTAATTCTTTAAGGGATTTGGTCCAAAAAATAATTTCAAAAGGACATATTAGCCTGGCCCATAAACCTGTCTGAGGCCCAAGTCCAGGTCTTTTTCCTTCTTATTTATAAAGCCAAATATTTACTTGCACTAATGGGCCCAATCTCCAAAAACAAATCTATATATACTAAACTAATTCTTTAAGGGATTTGGTCCAAACAAATAATTTTAAAAGGACATATTAGCCCTGGCCCATAAACCTGTCTGAGGCCCAAGTCCAGGTCTTTTCCTTCTTATTTATTTTATTTCTCTTTTTCTTTTCTCTTTTTCTTGGCATGTTGTGTTGGGCTCAGCCCATCCTTTTCTATTCTCTCTTTATTTATTTTTTCTTATTTCTTGCCACCGGCCTGGCCCATTGGCCCCAGACCCGACCCAACTCTTCACCAACACCCCTCTCATACTCTCTTCAGCACACTCGAGAACCCCAAGGAGGAGGAAAAGAAAACGAAGAATGAGGAGAAGAAAGAGATGAAGAAGGATGATGAGGGGTTCGAGATTCTTACCAATGGTCATTGGCGCTGTAAGCACCCTGATTTTTAGGATTTTTTATTTCATGTTTTTTTATTTATTAAAGTATATTTTATATTTAAATTTGAGTATAAATGCACTTTGTCGTAGCTTTAATTTTTGTAGCATAGCATTAGTTAATTTCTCGAAACAAAATTCATAATTGTGTTCTAGACGCGTCCACCTTCATTTTCATATATCATGTTCCACTCAAACATGTTGCCATGTATATTTTTTATGTACAATTTTCAGGTCAAAATGGTCATTTTTGCCTTCTTCGTAAATTCAGCGTATTTTTCAATTCCGATTTTAGGCCCAAATCGATCCAAAATTTTCAACCCATATACGGTTTTGACCTATTTTAAGCCTACTACGCACATGTTAAGGTGTCTCACTCAATTGAGTTGACATGTTCTATTTATTTTCAAATGCACACAAGACCCAATTATTAGACTTTCATGGCCTATTTTGCTTTAATAAATTATACCGACCAAAACTAGTCCAACTAGCCTTGGTAGAGCATATACCAGGTTGCCATAACCTATTAGGATTAATTTGGATATATTTAGATTTTGTACAGCTTAATTGGTTTAGACCCAATCAAATCTTTCGTTTATATTTTTGGAAACAATTTAAATCTTTTGAATATGCAATCTTACATATCTTGTAGAATATTGATCAAATCTCAACCAAACCCTACCAAACCAATCTCTATCAAATTCCAACCCTTAAAATATTAATTATTATATATATATATACCAGATTTTGGCCAGCCTATATTTCTTTTCTCCTCCAAAACCGAGAACTCCTATTTTTTTTATATTTTCGCATATATTTTTCTACCCGACAGAAACCCAACTTCCCAACCACCTAAAACCATTATACCACATTCATCTCGACCCTAAGGCACCCCCCTAACACCCCAACACCTTTTTGAAGAGCCACGAAGCCCTGTTTGGTCGATACAAGGCGTGGAAGGCACCCGAAGTCGACCGAACTTGTGCTGAATTGTCACAATGGTAGACTGACTTGTACACGAGGTTTCATATACTTTAAAATATTCATTTCTCATGAAATCAAAACTAATGTGAATCCCTATATTTCTATTTTATCTCTAATTGGCCACCCACGTGGTTCCACACGGTTTATCTGGGGCGTCCGTTTTGATATAGGGTGTCCAGACTGAACCAATTCTTTTGTGAACGAGTTTTTGGTGATTTACGGAGCACTTCGACCTCTCAAATATTATTGGTAATACTTTAGACATCCTAGTCTTTCTATTCCATATACTTTTGTGCCACTTGGTTGAGGTTTCATATTTTAATAAAAATTGTGTTCACCATATTGTTGTCGGATCACCGAAAAACAAAGAATCTATGTGTCTTTTTGGACTCGAAACCCTAAGGAACTAATCTAAAATAATTATGGTGTTTATTTGATCATAAAATATATATTATGTATTTTATATAATTTTTTCAGATTTATTGTTTTCTTAAAAATATTTATTTCGGGTACGAAACTATTACACAAGCTGGTGATTATTGACGTCGGATCAATATGAGACTTGTATACCTATTTTTATGAATTAAATAGACTAAATATTATATATATTTATAAATATTTTTCCAGAAATAAAAATATACTTTTATGATATAAAAATATTATTTTATTGGGTAGATTTAAAACTAATATTTTAAATTAAGTCGGGTTGCTAATGTGACTATTTTAGTATATAAATATATTGGTATATATGGTATGTCATAGATGTGCCATTGATTGGTGGATGTATATTCTAGGAAAACGTGACAGAGTGATGGAGGATATCGGAGTTGGATCGCAGTACGCACAGTTGCAGGAGACAGACAAGTGTACCTTGCCAAATTTTAGCATATGTTCCTTTCTTTACTTTGTTCTCTTGTTTCTATATTCGTATATATCATGACATACGAATAGTTGTTACTTAGCGTCCGATTAGTTGTAACTCCTCTTACCGAAATGTTAATTTTATTTTATTATTATTATTGTGTTTAAAGGTAATTCTCGTCAAGACTTTGTGAATAATACTTTACAATTAATTATCTTATAAAAACTAGATTAAACTTAAAATATTTAGAGAGTACTAATCTTGTTTTAATAAAAAAATATTTTATTAAATAAAATTATTGGAATTATAAAGACGTTTGTTTATTATTTTGAAAAATTATTAGCTTCCAAAAATAGTTTTAAAATTTATAAATATTTTATAGATTTTTTTTATTTAATGAAAATATGTTTAAACCATTCAATGACAATCAAATACTATTTATAATTATAGTTACTAATTTAATTGGAGAATATGTTATTTGATAATATTAATATTATTTTAAATTGTTATGTTGTTCTTATTCGATTTGGATCTGAAATAATACGATTGGAATATTTGATAATATCGAATAATATTTTTTATATTATTATGCAATCGTTTATAGTATGTCATTAGATTAAATTGAATTTAAATTCTATGTGATTTAAATTAAATATGTGAAGATTTATCTATTAGGATTTATATTATTTGATAATATTGAGTATTATTTCAAAAACATCACTTTAAAATATTAATTTAAAGTCTTATTGTTATCAAGTATTAAATTTGGTTCGGCTAAATATTTTTTTTCATATTATTAATAATATCTAGTATTAATTTTCATTATGGATAATTTGATTAATTTAAGTTCATCGGATTAAGATTTTGTTAAATTAGTTTTAAAGTTTATTTGGTTATAGAATACTATTATCATAATCCCTATGTTTAATTGACAAAGTAATATACTCTATGATACGTGTTTAAAATTTATATATCGGCATCAGCTCTTCTATCTATTCTCTTCCAATTATAGTTACACATCCAACCTTTCCATATATCTTCCTTGTCAGCGTATCATACTCTATATAAGTTCATAGAACCCTCTCATTATTCTCTCGTTCCACCTCCCGATTCCACGCACCAGTACCCAACCAGCCGCAGCGCCATCCACGACTCCGCCACCACCCACAGGCGCAACCCACTGATCTTCCAAACCTCCATCTACCAGCAGTGCCACTACAGACATTCCTCTTTTTTCTTTTGGTTTTGCTTCCTCTTTCTTTGGAGAGAAGCAGAAATTAAGGGGATTGGTATAATAATATTGGGTCGGGTATGAGTCTCACGGGCTAAGGTTTTAGTTGGGCTAATTTTAAAATTGTATATTAGTATATTGGTATAATAGTATAAATACAGTATTTGGATAAGTATATATATTATATAAGTATATGCTGTTATATTATCAGTTTTTATAATTTTATTATTGGGTTTAGTTTTTGGTTTTTTTGGGTCTTATTTATTTACTCATTTATTTATTGTGTTTAGGCCCATATGAAATATGTAAATATATAGGTGTTAAGGTTATAGTATTAAATTTATTTTGTTACTAGAGAAAACAGTATATATATAAATACATTGATTACTGTTAGTATTATTATTATTGTCAATATATGTATGTGTATTATGTTTTCCTTATAGGTTTTGAAATAGTATTGGGCTAATTTTATATTTTGTATCTTGATATGGACTTTTGGTTTAATTTGATTTATAAATAGTTTGGGCCTTGGGTGATAAGTTAACTATTAATAATTATTATACTTTGGGTTATTAGATAAATAATTATAATTCAAAATAGTTTTTATATGACTTTTTCCTTTGTACATGCTAAACATATTAATGAATCTTGTCCCAGTTCCAGTCTTCGCTAAGATTGTTCCACAAGTCTTTGATTTTGCTGTCCGTCGGGATCTCCGTGAGCCGCATGATCAAGCTATCCCCATCCATCTCTTCCGGAATGGGTCCGACTCGCCGTTCCCCAAATGAAGTCTCATCTCTGGTTCGACAAGGGCACGCCCACTAAGGATGCATCGCCAAGCCGCCGATGATCTGTGTTGGATATGGCCTCTGTTGGATGGATATGCTTGAAGTACCTGTTCTTCATGAACCTGGTCCATAAATTCTCGTTTGTGCGAAGTTTCCACCACATCTTCATCGAGAAAGCTTTAACGATATGAGTGATTTTGGTGAATCCCAAACCCCCTTCCTCGGTTGGATGGGCCATGGAATCCCAGCTAGCCCAGTGATGTTTGTTAATGCCATTACAATGCCCCCAGAAGAAATTATAAAAGATCTGCTCGATCGAAGAGAGAACCTTCAAAGGCGGGGAGCACGCCGCTAAGGTGTGGATGGAATAGAGGTGAGCACATGATTGATAAGGATAATCTTGCCTGTTGGGGATAAAGTAGCATTATGACACCCAGCAAGTTTGTTCCTGATACGAGTGATCAGTGTCTCAAAGATACCTGCGTTGGATTTGCCGTACGTAGGGGCACCCCAGATAGGTGAACGGAGGGTGATCAACGAAGAAGCCCGTCAGGTGAGTGAGTCTCATTGCGTGCTCCCTTTTGATATTGTGGTGGGCATAAATGACGCTCTTGGCTGGGTTGATCTTCTGACCTGAGCAGGTGGAGTACCTCGTAGGGTGTCGTAGACCACTGCCACCGCTCCTTCGTCCCGGACGAGAAGATGAGTAAATCCGCAAAAGCCAGGTGAGTAATTATTGTGCATCCGCTGGATGTATGATAGTGCTGGAAGTTCGGAGTGTTAGCCATATTGTTGAGGTTCCTACGCAGGCGTCTGCCGCGATGATAAAGACTGTGGATGATAGTGGGTCTCCTTGTCTAACCCCTCGACTGGATTTGAAAAATCCTCCGGCTTGGCCATTGATGACCGTAGAGAACCAAGAGTTGCTGATAGATCTCCAAACTAAGTTGGTCCAATGCTCGGAGAAGCCGAAAGCCCTGAATACCCAGATGATAAATTGCCAATCTAGTCTGTCGTAAGCTTTTTCTATGTCAATTTTTACTACAATGTTTCCTCCTCTAGCTGGGAATTTCATGCAGGTAATCAACTCTTGGGCTAACATTATATTGTCCTAGATGTTCCTCCCGCGAACAAAGCCGCTCTGCTCTTCAGAGATGATCTTGGGGAGGATCCCTGTCATTCTGGTTGTGATGATTTTGGATATTATCTTGTTGGTGAAAGTACACAGGCTAATTGGTCTAAAGTCTCGAAAGGTCTCGGGTTTTCTTTTTTCGGGATGAGGATGAGTTTAGCGCTTGAGATGGCTTTGGGTAAGTGGCTCCTTCGAAGAATAATGGCCGCTTCAGTGATGTCCTGCTTGATAATATTCCAGCATTTACTAAAGAATGTCCCCGAGAATCCGTCCGGACTGGGAGCACTGTGCTCGTTGAGGGCCTAAACTGCCTCTTTTACTTCCTGTGGTGGGAGTGTGCTCCAGCTAGGCATTGTCGGTTTCATTAATGAGAGAGGGATTTGTTCTAGGAAGGCGTTGTCTTTATGAACTGTTTCTTTGGAGAATAGTTTGGAATAGAAGTCCGTAGCAGCTTGGATGCCTTTCTGGTCAGTAATGATGTTCCCGCTCTCGTCGGTGGTGTGGTGGATCGCTAGCTTTTATCTTCGCCCGTTGACGCAGGCATGGAAGTATTTCGAGTTTTTGTCCCCGTCACTGTCCCATTTCAATCTAGCTTTTTGCTTCCAAAAGTCGGTCTCCACTTTACACCTGAATTTGAGCATTGCCTTGGTTAGGTTGAGGGCGCTTCTAGCCGCCGGGGAATGATCAGATGCGAACTTGGCTTCTGCGCGGTGACGTCGTCCTCTGCCACCCGGACGGCTTGGAAGATGTCTCCAAACGCAAGTTTGCTCTATTTGGATAGTGCTTTCCTGGTCGCCTTGAGCCTGTTGCTGATACGGGTAAGGGGTTTGGTGATTCCTCACTGTTTCAAGCTTCTGCCACAATATCCAAGAATTGCGGGTGCTCGGTCCAGAGGTCGAGGAATTGGAAGTTCTTTTTAGATGGGTTAGTATTGTTTTTGACTTCCACAAGCAGTGGGGCGTGGTCGGATTCGGAGGAGTTGAGGTAAGACAGGTTGGTGGTGATCCCCATATCATGCCAGAGGACGTTGGTGAGGGCTCTGTCGAGGCGGAATACTGACGACGGTTGCCTTCTTGCATATTGCACCAGGTAAAAGCGTTGCCGGTGAACTGGAGTGGGGCTAGATTGGCATTGAAAATGAAGTTGTTGAAGTCTTGCATGGCTGGGATAGGAGGGGGACGGCCCCCGATTTTCTCCTCTCTACAGGTGAGAGCATTAAAGTCTCCAATGCAAAGCCAAGGGGAGTTGTTGAGATTTAGATGGATGTCAAGGAGATCATTCCAGAGGATTTTCGTTCTAAGAAATCGCAGCTGCCGTGGACCGCCGAGATGATTGTACGCTCGGGGAGCAAGGATGATCTAACCAGCAGGAGAGGGCTTGTCGGGTGTCCTGGATACACCCTAATCTGACATCTTTCGTACCAAGGATCCAAATGTCGTGTCTGCCAGCAACGGCTGTAGGGAGGCCAAGTTGCAGCTGGATTGATTTTAATCTTTTAGGAAGAATTTTAGGTTCAAGCATTATGAGGAGGTCTATCTTGTGGATTTTCTTCAGGCTGATGATTCTCCTTAGTGTGGGTTTGTTCCCCAGCCCGCGGATATTCCATGATAGGATGTTAATCATTTAGGAGGTTGTGGGGGTTTTGTTTTTTCTGCTTTACGGCGGATCTGGTTAGGATGGTAATGGAATCTGCTAGTCCTTTCCTTATTAAGATCCCGTTCTCGTTCTTTGTAGTGGTAGGATGTATTGGAGTTGATTCCGTTGTTGGTTCGGGGAGGGCCGATTGATTCCCCGGCGGAGTCCAGGTTGGGGTCCTCTGGAGGAATAACTAGGGAGTCACTGTTGCTCTTTGTCAGTTGCATGGATTGCTGGAGAGGGAAGCCTGCCGCTTGAATCTGTTGCCCCCTCTGAACCAGGTCCGGGCCTAGAATTGCAAGGGCAGTTACGATGGGGTCTTCGATTATGTGTAGATGCTCATTGTCGATATTGACGATGGATGCTTCTTCCTCCTCCGTGCTGGGGATAGTGGCGATGGTGCTCTCGACTTGGAGAGGCTCTGATGGCGAAGGATAAGACGCCTCCTCAGAATCGAGAGCGGCGAATTGGTTGGAGAGTGTGATAGCTTGAGTGTTATGAGGGATCAACGCCTTGCTGGGGGACTAGCTCTTGTTCGACATGTCGTCTCTAGAGTTGAAACGGATATGAGTATTGGGAAAGGGTAGAATGGGCTCCTGGGTTGTCCTCTCCTCTGTTTGCGCTTTGTCGTTTCGGACTGGTTTCTTCTTGAGTTTCGGATGGAGACGGTGGCAATGTTTTGGGGTGTGGCCTCTTAGATGGCAGTGAGTGCAGAACAAAATATGGTCATAGAGGATTTGTTGTGTGTGTCTGATTGCCCAGCTCTATAGTAATAAAATTCGGTGGTTCCGTGGAAAGGTCGAATTCCACGCAAATTTTGGCTTAGTGAGCCTTGGTGAGGTTGCTAGTCTCTGGCGCCGTTGCCACGTACGTGCCGAAGGAGTTGGCAATACGCCTAATAGCCGCTGGAACAAAGCAAATGAGGAAGATTGGGCAGGGTCACCCAAGCGGCGACCTTCGGGGAATCTTCTTTTGTGCTAAAGCTAAGTCGACCACTTAATGATTTTCATCTGGTGGGTGTCGATCTTGCAAGTGCCTTTGGACCACACGGTCCTGTGGCCAATGTCTGAGGATAAGTGTAGAAGAATATGCCTGGGATCTATGGGGGCAACATGGTATTGAGCCGATAACTTCCATCTGGTAATCTCCTCCTGCACCCTGGAGAGCTTGGGACAACCAGAGGAGAATTTGAGGATAAGGAGGAGTGTGGAAAGGATGAAGACAGAGAGGTTAATTCCAATTCGGAGAAGGGAACTAAAGGCACTGGAGCGTCCCGAGAGTACTCGATGTCGGGAGACGGACATCCGGGGGAATGCGACTGGAATCAGAAGCAAGGTCCGGGCGCAGCGTGGCGGCGTAAGACATTAGAGCTGATCCGGAAGGGGCGCTCTGGGAAGTGATAAATACGGGGTCCGCCGGGATGCCTTTACCAGTTGACGATGAAAGGGGGGACTGTAGGCCGGGGATGGGCGGAGAGGTGATGGCCGCCCTAGCCGAGGGAGAGTCCGCCTGCGCCCTTCCAAGGACGGACGGCAGGAACCCGAATCCGAAGCGCCAGAGACTCTCGGGGCCGCCGGGGTCGGAAGGGGGCCGATTGCTGGAGGAGTGGGAGCCGAGGGTGCCGGGCCTGGAGGCTCGGCAGGGGGGTAGAGAGGGCGGAGCGGAGCGGAGGAGGGAGGGAGGATGGACCAGCAGGCTGAATGGGCAACGACTGATCAAACGAGGAGACGGCTGGATCCAGGGGGTCCACTGGAGAAACGAGAGGGGGGCGGAGAGAGCCGGGGATTCAACTGGAGAAGCCGATGGGCGGGAGGGGCTGGAAGGGAGGGGGGACAATCCCAGGGGGAATATATATATATATATATATATATATATATATATATATATATATATATATATATATATATATAGTTTGGGCTTTATGGCTTTCATTGAATAAATATTTTCTAAAGTTGTAAAAATATTAGTAATTTTTTTATAATAAAGTTTCCTAAAAAGGGTTTTAAAACATTTATACTACTAAGTATGTTTCTAAATAAACTTCTCTAAAGATATATAAAAATATTCGGATTAAAGGGATAACTCTTTCTTTTAGAAGGCAGCAAAAAGACCACTTAGAGCAGCGAAGGGACGGAGTTTCAAAGCGTAGTGTGTTAACTAAGAGTTTATCTTTCAAGACCATAATGTCGTTAGCGGAGAAGGTTTTTTTTTCCTTCATCAGTTGACTTTGACTGAAACAACCGAACCATATAACCGTCAGTCTGAGCTCCCTAGATAAGTTAGTTATCTTTTCCTTAGATCACAATTTCCTCTTAACTTAATCTAGAATCGTGACTGATCATTTCTTCATATGTCCCTTGCGATTTTGAACTTCTGCATATCAACCCTAGCCAATCAGACAGTTTTGGACTCAATGGTACTATCGGTTCTAAGGACCCCAGGCGAGTATATTTTGATAGTTTTCATATTTGATAACTTCTATAATTCGTGCATTTAGTATTGTCTTATCTTCTATTGATTCTCGACACGATGGTTACACGATGTGGTAGTTATAGATTCTTCACATATATTTTTTGTGACTAATGTATTACCGTGTTCATGACTTGTTCGAATCCATGAGTACTAGTCGGGCAGGAAAATATCTTAGTAGACGTGTGAACTACCCTTTCTATCCCCATTGTCTTTCGTGGAGAATAGCAGCCGCACACGACACGTACGGGGTGCCGGATTTACCCTTAGTCGTTCGCATGTCGAAATTGATATTTCAACTCACTCGTTAGATGCATTCTTGCTATATAGTATGGTTTCTGCTTCAGTTGTTTATTATGGTTCATACTACCTTGTCACCTGCTTTTACTCACATGTTTCATACCATGATTCTCTATTTATACTCATCATGTATTTTAGTATTATTTACTGTTTAATAGATTTTGTCAATTATTGGAACTGTTGTTAGAATGTACTCATTCTATTCCTGACTGGAAACCAATTTTTCAGGTTAGCCGCAACTACTATTAGCATTGGGGAGATACGGATGTACATAAAGGCCAAAACCTAGAAACTAGTTAGATAGTTTAAATTTGTTGTATTAGATTTATGAGACATTGTATTTGGTTAAATATAATTCTGTAAGTGTTGTAAATAATTTAGCAATGCAATAAAGCTATATTTTATGAGCATTTGTTTTATTGTGGGCTAGACAGCGTACTACCGTCGACACTGCGGCGTAAGCTGGACTTGGATACGCACTCGCATCCCAAAAAGCGGGTGCGGGTCGTGACATTAGTATTCGAATGTCGATGTCTATTTATAGATATTGATTATTGACACTAGGCATGGCGATATATTAAATTCGTGTCCATTGACACGATAGACCATAAGACATGAACACGATGGATGATGATAAAATGATACGGAGTCTGACATAAGATATTCTTGGCTATGGACTCTGTAATAGCATGTAGTACTAGCTCACGTGATTTGTTACTGGTACATGATTAATACTTGACTTGACTGAATAGTTCTAGAGTATGGGATGGAAAGGACTACCGAAATATCCGGACGTATAGACTCATGGTCATGCTTCCATGTGTGGAGATTATTTACTTGCGTGTGCCTCGGTCTCTGTAGCAGAGCCTTGGAGTTGTTTACTTGTTCGCCCATCGGTATCACAATACGGTGCCATGGGTGATTTCCTGTACGGTTGGGTCTGGTATTAGGATTGTCCTCAACTGTATTTTGCACATAGATGGTCATGGTAGTTACCCTTATATAGATATTATTTTTACTGTTACTTGGCATATATATTATGTACCTTGCTATGTCCCCTGAGGACCTGGTGATCTCTCCAGGTAGTTGACTGAGCGGAGTTAGTTTGTGGATCATGATGGTGTTGCTATTTCAGATTCAGGTATCTTTTTGCGTTGACATGTTCATCTCCTTTTACTTGCATTCTGCTTGCTAGTCTAATATTTGTAGACTCATACTATTTCTTTCGAGTCTATTCGGACAAATATAGCATGGCGTGCACACCATGATATACATTGTTCATTCTTTTGTTCTATATTACTGTGGATTAAGACTTAGTGATATTATTGATTTGTATAGATAGCTGGCCGTTACTGTACATCTTATACGTATTCGAGCCGGACTGGAGTCGACTTGATACATAGCTAGCATGTATATGCATTCCTAGTCCTACGTAATTTGGGACTGGGGTGTTACAGGCGCAAGGGTTGGTCGTCTGGTTGCCGGCACAGCAGATTGCGGCTCGAGGCAATTTGACCAAGCGGTAGCTTCACGTGGAGGAGCGAGATGGAATCGATTTGGCTAGCCATTGACTCTCGACTATGGATCGATGTGTCACGGCGGTCGACAGGTGGAGATCTAGGAGGCGGCCTGGGATCCGGCAGTCGACGGCTACGGTTGGAGGCGACGGTTCTTGGCTGAGCTTCGAGGAGGGGCAGTAGAGGAAACGACAAGGACGTGAAAAACGAGATGGGTATGGTGACGAGGGCTCGGCGAGGCAGCGATGAGGAAATGGCTGCGGATCTATCGCATGCCATAAATTGGACGAAGAGCCACTCAAGGCAGCGGTGGCGTTGGAAGAATGGCGAGAGTGCAGCCAAAGGTCGTTGACCGGTACGAGATGTGATAGCGGAAATGACGAGACACGATAGATGGCTAAACGGGGACTCGACGCTGAACGTGTAACTCCTCTTTCCGGAAATTTTAAAATTTTTTTATTATTATTTGATTTAAATTGTGATTTATCAATTTTTATAGATACTTATTGAGTTAATTATTATGGTAAATGAGTTTAGCCATGGTTGAGTTTTGAAGTACAAGGTGATTAGAAATCGTGGTACGGATAGTGTAATGGCGTGCTTTTACTAGTGTATTAGCCCTGGTAGGGAAGGTCGAGCCATAGTGACGTCCTAACTAGGAAAACCAGGCCAAGTTATAGCATGACCATTATAAATAGATTAATTATTTATTATTAGATTTATTTGACTTTGGAGTGACCCGGTTGTACCAAACTAGTCCGGACTGGGCCCGAACCGAGCCCAAGCCCGTGTAGGCTTATAGTGAGTCCTAAGACGTCCATGACAATACACTTTGAGTGTATACTTCTACCTTGTTTTAAGTGTCTAATAAATATTTCCTAGAATAATTGTTATATATATAATATCAATATTCAATTATTTGATTTAATATTATCCTTGAAAATATGATAACTATTTCCTTTACATTATCCTTGTGCATTTTAGGGTATTAACTATAAATGAGTATATATAGATTTATGGTGCCTAATTAATAATTGTATATATGTTTTCATTATTATTAGAAGTTAGTAAGATATATTTATCTCATATATGTATATTATGTATAGTAATATATTATTTTATTGATATTACTAGTAGTGCTTTATTGTTATGAAATAGTTGCCAATGATATGTTTAAATCCTTGGGTATAATTAAGAGATTGTATATATATATTATATATATTATATTATATTTTATTTTATATATATATATATATATATATATATATATATTATATATATATATATTATTAATATATATATATATATATATATATATATATATATATATATAGGAAATAGATATAGGAAATATATAGGAAATAGATATAGGAAAAAAAATATATATATTAGGAAATAGATTTATTATGAGTTATTTTCTGTTATGGGTAAATGAATATTATTTATAGATGCGTATTTTATGTTGTAGCCTTACACTCGAAATATTTATATATATAAATATTATTAACATTTTTGGTTAACTGGGTATTTATTGATATGCAGAGATATACAGTGTGTGTGTGTATATATATATATATATTTTTTTTTTGTGGTGTATATATATATATATATATATATATATATATATATATATATATATATATATATAAAGAGGAATAACAGAAAATATTTATATATATAAGAGCCATTCTGTCCAGCCCAAGCTCAGCTAAGCTCGGGCCCACATGCCCAGCCCAAAGGCATGTACCAGAAGAACACAGCCCGATCCCAACTGTTCTAACTGAGCAATCCCAAAACCCAGGTGAAACCCGAGCCCTGCTGCATTTCCTCCGTGTATATAAACAAGCGCGCATACACAGAAAGGCTGTCGAAACCCTAACGCCACCACCACCTCTCCCTGGCGCAACCCCCAGCCACCGTGCGCCGCCGCAGCAGCGCCGGAGAGTAGCGCGCGCTGGTGAAAACAGAACACGCGACAGTAGCAGCACCGCCCAGCAGTGGCTTCGGGCCAGTTTTACGATGACTTTTCTCCTTCGTCACTGGACGAGTTTTCGATCCACCTATACAGGTTTGAACACAACCCATACAACTTCAAATAACTTCTTTTAATTCGAATTTATATGCTACAGATTGCCCAGAAGATCGACACAAACTTACCCGAAAAACTGTCAAAACAGAACATATACGACAGTCCAGACGCCCGATTTGAATGACAAACCATTGCCAATCCAACGACCTATTCAAAAATCTAAATAAGCAGGTGTTTAGACAACATATAAGACAGTAAAACGCTTTTTATGGATTCTGATTTCATTGAATAGGTTCGAAGTTATTTGATTTTAAAGTCGAGAAAAAACCCGTTTTCAAAATATTAGAAAATAATAAAAACCCTCGATACGACGTGCGTCCCGCCAATCCGGGTGACGTGGTCGTGAACCAAAAGCATCGAAAGGTGCGTAAAAGCTCGTGGATGTAGGCTTTGACGGAATTCAAATTGGTCGCGTGTGCGCGACGAATTTGATGCGTATCCGTTGAAATTTACCGTATCGGCCTCTGTGCAAGTTTCTCAATTACTTCATGCACGCTCGTCAGACCAAGACAAAACTTGTGCCAACAGGACCGGATCATTTTTCTGGTCCTGTATGCCAAGTTTGGTCCGATTCTGAGACAGTTGAGCGGATCGCCGTATTGCGGGCCCCACGGTCCGATTCAACGGATGATTTTGTGCACGGCCCACCGAAATCCAAAATTGGACATACCGTTGGGTTCGTATCATCAAAACAAATCGTAGACATGTAGTTTGATGATTTTAGAGACCATTGACTCTGGCACGTTTTTCGGTGCAAAGCGGGTCCAACGGCGGATACCGTTTTTGTCCGAAATTACCGTTTTGCCCCTGTATCCAGAATTGGACTTAAGGACAGGCAATCCTAGCTAATTTGACTATTCTAAAAATGTTGGCAATATTTGTTTTAGCTTTCGGAGACAGTTGTGAGATGTGGACTTATTTGGCTCACCAATTGACTATATTTTGTGGGATCTGCGTGCAACCTCCAGGCAAGTATACCTTGCCTTCCTCTACAGTTTTACTTACATGCATTTTCTTTCATTTTTTAGTCATTTGATTGTTTATGGCCAGGTGTTTTTTGTGTTATTTTATGTGGAGTTGTTTTATTATTTATAGCCGTGTTCATGTTTGGCCTTGTGTTTCATGCTTGGAGTTTCTCACCAGTACCTTGCTTGAGTCGTGTCATAGAACGAGTACGTGTAGTGAACTGCCATAGCCTTGATTATCGTTTTACACAACCAGAGAGTCCACACTCAGGACGAGGGTTGTTTGGTGCACCAGAGAGTCCACACTCGGGACGAGGGTGTTTGTCGTGATCATTGGCACCATATAGTCTACACTCGGGACGAGGGTTGACCAATTGCACTAGAGAGTCCACACACGGGATGAGGGTGCCTTGCCGTGAGCTAACCAGAGAGTCCACACTCGGGACGAAGGTTAGTGCTTAGTTTAAACCCGTGAGTACACACTCGGGATGAGGGTTTGGTTCTTCCTTTGATCTCGTATTTATCGTTCATCCGACAGTTCATTTATGCGTAGTTGTTCTAGTGTTCGTGTTCGTGTTCGTAGTTTGTCTTGTCTTTGTTCTTTTTTGTTTATTTTCTCACGCATGATAAACTGTTAGGCATGTATATTATGTATCTTGCTATGTCCTCTGAGGACCTGATGATCTCCTCAGGTTTAGCGGTTGCATAGAGTTAGCTAGTAGTTCTTGGTGGCGGAGGATTTACGATTCTTGTGGGTTTCGGATGCGATAATCCGTTTATGGGATTCAGGTATCATTATTATGTTGTTATCCTTTCGTGCTTTCTTACTTTATCATGTTCCCTAATTCAATTTAGACTCTTGTTACTTTCTTTAGAGTCTTATCGGACATATATGCTAGTGGACTGCAGACCACGACCCATAGTGTTCATTCATGTTTTATATTCTTATTGTGGATTGAGATATAGATTTGTTTGCCATGATTTGGTAGTATACCATAGCCTTGACAGTGTTTATGTATTCGAGTCGGACTGGAGTCCGTTTGATACGTAGCTGGCTTGCTCACAAGCTCGCGTCTGAAAAACGGGTGCGGGTCGTGACAGAACGGAAATGACTCCGAACAAGGTAGCGTCGATCAGGTCAGGAAGACGTCGACGTTTCGACGGTGGGGAAAGCAAGGGTCGAAAGGGTGCTCGGCCACGAGATGGTGCTGGAGGAAATGGCTCGGGGACATGGCGGAGAGGTTCGTAGGAATCTGGTGGAGGCTCGACGGCTTCAGGCGGGGCTTGATCAGACACTGCAATGGATGTCGCTCCAGTCGACGGCCAAAATAGGGACATGGGGTGGTTACGTCCTTGAGACCTGACACTGGTGGAGAAGTTGTAACCGTGTCCTCGGACACAGGGCACATGATACGGGGATTAGGATTACAATTAGGGTTTCATGATGGATTTGGGGATTAAAATGTGTCGTGTCATGGTGGACACGAATTGTCTTGTAAATGTAATAGTGTAGCAAAGTTAATAAAATGGGATGGACATCCGGGGTCGAACCCGAGGCCGACACTGCTTGACACGGTGAACTATTGGGTTGGACCTAGGAAATATAAGTAGGACACAGGTTAGATGTCACGCCCCAGTACCGGAATACTGAGATGGACTAGGCCAGCTTCTCCATATGAGGTATATAAACGTCATACGACGATCGTGGCTATCAAGAGACTAGGGGATGCATGCTACAATCAGGTCTCCTATGGTCTCACAAAGCATCTATGTCTCAATCAATCAAAATAAGAAGCAGTAAATAATGATCATATAAGACAAAGCAGCAAGGCGTCCCCGACTGGTGGGGTTGGGTGATGTGGTGTGGGAGGACAGTATGTCTGCTAGTGCGGCGTCGGTGCTCTCGATTGGAAAGCTGGTGCTTGGAAGGTCCCTCGTGGTGTACGGAAGCCGGTCTCTTGCAAGATAGAAGACGCTCCTCTATGCTCCGGGCCAACTCTAGCTCTGGTAGTAGTCAGTCGTCCCGTTCGCCACTAGGAGAATGCCAATGTCTGGGACTAGATCATAGCAAAACCTACGCGTCATCTCCTCTGGGTCTGCAACCAGACTAGGAGCGAAACGACTCAAACGACTAAACTTCGCTACGTATTCGTCAACAGAATGGTTCCCCTGCTGGATGTTCTGGAATTGTAGCCCCATGGCTACTCTAGCAATGGTCGTGAAGAATTTCTTCTTGAACTGGATTTTGAACTGATCCATGTGGCCCTCCCTCTCGTGAATAATGGCTCATTCCTGAACCAAACTCATGCCAAGTCTGTCAGCAGAAATCCCGCTGCCTCGACCTGAAGGTCACCCGACAACCTAGCTCCGAGGAGCTTCCTATCTACCGAGTCTAGCCAGTCATCTGCTACTATGATGCCTTCAGTCCCCATGAACTCCCTGGGGTTCAAGCCCATGAAGTCCTTGATATTTCCGCTCTTTGCTGTGGCTCTACCGGTGGTGGGACCATGGTACGCTCCTCAGAATGCTCCATGCTCTGGCGGAGTAAGGTGGTCTGCTCCTGATGGGTCGTTAGGAACCCATGGACCAGAGTAAGCAGTTGGTTCCCGTCGAGAGTGACGGAAGCCTGGGTAGGTATACTAATAGGTGGTGGTGGGAGTATCGGGTCCTGCTAAGACTGTGATGTGGAAGGTGGTGGAGGCATCTGGGTTGGTGGATTTGTGGAGTAGGGGAGATGGTATGGAGGTGGAGGGGAGGTGCATCGGTCAACTGGTCAACCGGCTGGATAGAAAGTGTGCCTTTTTTAGGGGTGGCATACTGGGACGAGCATGTGAGCACCATCTAATAAATAAAAAAACTTATAAGAACTCTTCTTTTTGTAGACAATCATAAACAAACAAGAAAGTCTAATTTGTAATAACAGCATATACTGCGATGAGTTTCCTATGTTGCAATCCTAGTAATCCTCTAGGTGTTCTAAATGTTATTCCTAGTGTTATCTAGTTACCTTAAGTTCCTAATTGCAGGCATGCTTGGTACAATGATGTAACTAAACAATTTAGTCAGGACTTACATAGACCACCACTAAAAATATGTCACAATCCGCTACCTAATTTGTTGGACCAGGCCGAGTCATGTCCAGCCTACGCTTGGGATAAAGCATAGTAAGCTGTTCTAAAGATAAACAATATATGATCAAAGTGTGCTAACAGTTCTATATGTCATATTGAGTCAGAATAATATATCCCAAACACAAAATCATCTCGTATATAAATATGTTCCCAATACATGGTCAAGACATAAAAGATACAGGTCCAGTATCAAAATACATAGTCTAAACATGACTACCCTCAAAAGTCTCGAGCAACTAAACAAACTAGACGAGTTTTCCCGCAAGTACATCCTCGTAAGGTAAAGTCTGATCCTCGACGGCAACTCCATAATAGGAATCACATAGCAACTCCTCCTCGGTAAGTATACCTACAATGTTATCCTGTCAGGACGGGAGCAAGTACTGATTCCAACAAACTAAATATACGAAGCATGAAATGAACTGAAGTGTAATAAACAGGAATCATGGCATATCACAATCTATCATGGCAAGGACACATATGTCATAGAGACAGATGTATATGTAATGTTTAAAACTGTAACAGGTACGTGATCGTCAATAGGTGTATAATATACGGGGGCACATGTAAATGAA
>JANAVB010007974.1:0-23443 GCA_029216955.1 Iris pallida
TCGTGTTTCCGGTGAGCCAGAATTTCATTTTTCGAGGCGGAATAGAACCTTCTTCTCCAGCATTGCGGATGGCCGTAGCAGCAGCAGTTCAGTTTCCCAAGTTGTAGAAGAGTTTTCTGACGTATTTTCCGAAGAGCTTCCAGGCATGCCCCCAGATAGAGAGATAGAATTCACTATCGATTTGATTCCAGGGACGGCACCAGTGTCAGAGGGAGTCTATAGGATGGCACCATCAGAGTTGGAGGTCCTGTACAAGATGATTGAAGAACTTAGAACCAAGGGATTCATTCGTGCTAGTGGATCACCTTGGGGAGCTCCGATGCTTCTTGTGAAGAAGAAGGATAGTACGTCAAGATTATGTGTTGATTATCGTACCTTGAACTCTGTAACCATTAAGAACAGGTATCCTTTACCAAGGATAGATGATTTATTTGATCAGCTCAGGGGAGCGGCAGTATTCTCGAAGATTGACTTACGGTTAGGGTACCATCAGATCAGAGTCAGAGAGCAGGACATCCCGAAGACAACATTCAGATCTAGGTATGGACATTGGGAGTTCCTTGTTATGCCATTTGGACCAATGTGCCGGCCGTATTCATGGACCTCATGAATCGTATCTTCATGCCCTATTTGGACAGTTCGTGATAGTGTTCATAGACGACATCTTAGTCTATAGCAAGAACGAGGCAGAGCATGAGCAACATCTTCGTGTAGTTCTTCAGATTCTCAGGGAGCACCAGTTGTACACGAAGTTCAGTAAGTGCGAGTTTTGGTTGGATCGTATCTCGTACTTGGGTCACATCACCAGAGGTGGAGTGGAAGTTGATCCCCAGAAGATAGTGGCTATAGAGACATGGCCAGTACCTAGCACCGTTGCAGAAGTTCGGAGTTTCCTCGGATTGGCCGGCTATTACCGACGCTTTGTGTCAGACTTTGCTCGGATTTCAGCACCGCTGATGCAGTTAACCCGTAAGGATGTGCAGTTTGCTTGGACAGCAGAGTATCAGAGTTCATTTGAGAAGTTGAAGCAGAGATTGATGACGCCCCCATTCTCACTCTTCCCGACGGGACGGAAGGATTTTAGTTTATTGCGACGCATCCGGCAAGGGATTAGGATGTGTCTTGATGCAGCATGGTAAGGTAGTCGCTTATGCGTCACGTCAACTTCGTGACCATGAGAGGAATTACCCAACCCATGACCTGGAGTTAGCAGCCGTAGTTTTTGTATTAAAACTTTGGAGACACTATTTGTATGGAGATCGGGTGGAGATTTTCACCGACCACAAGAGTCTGAAGTATGTGTTTACCCAGAAGGATCTTAATATGCGTCAGAGGAGATGGCTAGAGCTACTTGTGGATTAGGACATCAACTTGCAGTATCATCCTGGGAAGGCCAACGTAGTAGCAGATGCATTGAGCAGGAGAGCCGAAGTTTATTTTCTAACGGCACAGCCAGAGTTGTTAGCAGATCTTCAGAAGATGGGTATTGAAGTTGTTCTTCCTTCCAGTGTGGCATTGATGGCCAGTATGCAAGTTCAGTCCAGCATAGTTGAGAGGATCAAGTTAGCTCAGTCCACGGACTCTAAGCTTCAGCGGCTTAGGACAGAATGTGTGGCAGGACAGAGACCAGAGTTACGCATTCATGAAGATGGTACACTCCGACATGGGTGTTATCTTTGTGTACCCAGTGGTGATATCAGACAGGAGATCATGACAGAAGCCCACAGTTCTCAGTATTCCATTCACCCCGGCGGTACGAAGATGTATCGTGATATACGGCAGCATTTTTGGTGGAATGGCAAGAAGAGGGAGATAGCCCGGTTTGTCTCTCGTTGTTTAGTTTGTCAACAAGTTAAGGCTGAACATCAGAGACCATATGGACTTCTTCAACCTTTACCGATCCCAGAATGGAAATGGGAGCACATTACCATGGATTTCGTAACTGGATTACCTAGATCTCCAGCTGGGAGGGATGCCATCTGGGTTATAGTTGATCGTCTCACGAAGGTAGCTCATTTTTTTCCTTTCAAAATCAGTCAGTCGACGGATCAGCTTGCAGAGATGTACCTCAGGCAGATAGTTAGATTACATGGAGTGCCAGTCAGTATTGTGTCCGACAAGATTCAAGATTCACCTCGCACTTTTGGCGGAGTCTTCAAGAGAGTTTGGGGACTCGTCTCAAGTTCAGTTCAGCCTTCCATCCGCAGACAGATGGTCAGTCAGAACGCACGATCCAGACTCTTGAAGACATGCTGCGGTCATGTACACTCGACTTCGGTGGTTCGTGGGAAGATCACCTGCATCTCGTAGAGTTCTCGTACAATAACAGTTTCCAGGCTAGTATCCAGATGGCACCTTTCGAGGCCTTGTACGGCAGGAAGTGCAGGTCTCCTTTAGCTTGGGACGATATCGGTGAGAGGCAAATGCTTGGACCAGAGATGGTGACGCGAACTATTGAGGTGGTCAGACGAGTCAGAGATCATCTTCGAGTCGCCCAAGATCGCCAGCGTCATTGGGCCGATTCTCATCGGCGTCCCCTTGAATTTTCTGTCGGCGACCACGTATTCCTTAGGATCTCGCCTACCCGTGGCGTCATTCGATTCGGCGTACGGGAAAGCTCAGTCCTAGGTATATAGGGCCTTTGATATTCTAGAGCGAGTAGGTAATGTATCCTATCGTCTCGCTCTTCCGCCATCGTTACGTGAGGTACATGATGTCTTTCATATATCCCAATTACGACGGTATATCCCGGATCTGAGTCATGTCCTTGATCATTCGAATTGGTTGTTGGTACGAACCTTTCGTATGAAGAGAGACCCGTATCCATATTGGACCGGAGGGAGAAGATACTCAAGAACAAGACTATCAAGTTAGTCCGTGTTGCTTGGGGTCATCACGCTTTGCGTGAGTCAACATGGGAGTGTGAGGATGATATCGATCGCGATATTCCGACCTGTTTGACTCGTAAGGTATAATGTCTTCTTATGCCTTATGCTTAAGTTCCTTGCTTGCATGAATGATTGCTTGATTGACTACTAGTTCTGTATTGTCTGCAATTGATATAGCTTGTTCGATATCTCTAGCCTCTGGATTAAATTCCGAGGACGAAATTCTTTTAAGGTGGGTAGAGTTATCACCCCCGTTTTTCGTTCTACGTATTTCCAGTATACGTATACGGAATCCTGACATGTATTTTTATTTTTCCTGCCTGGCTAGCTAATTTCAGTTTAATCTTGATTAGGTTCATCATAGCATGTAATGGTTTAACTTGGTTTATTTTGGATTGGTTTGGGTTGGTTTAAAGTGTGTTGGAACACCTTAGCCTATGCTCCACCCTCAACACACCACATCCCACCCTCATAAAACTCTACCAACACTCTCCTCTCTCTCTTCATTACTTCCTCCATTAACTTCTTCTTCTTCCTCCACCCAACTCTCCACACCCATAGGCAAGTGCAACTTGCTTCTACAAGAGAGCCATTTTATTGTTCCATTAGCTTCTCCCCATGTTTCTATGGCACATTAGAACTTGTCATTTTCCATTTTGAGGCTTTAAATCTTGTAGATCTAGAATTTGCTATTTTTGGATTTGGTGGTTTTGATCTATCAAACCTCTTTGTTTTCAAGTTTTGATTGTTCCATGTGGTGGAAAACTTTGTTCTACCCAATTCTGACCTTTGAAAAGTTAGATTTGGACTTGTTCGGACCAAGTTATGAACTTTGAAGCTTTGGTTTAACCATGGAGTTCTTGCTGGTTTGAAGAAGACAGTGAGCAGTGTGCAGGGCTTTTTAGCTTACGCCACTGAGCCGCAGCCTTGAGTACGCTCCCTGTTGGAAGCGTGACTTTTGCCTTGAGTACGCTCCCTGTTGAAAGCGTGACTTTTGCCTTGAGTACGCTCCTTGTTGGAAGCGTGACTCTTGCGTACACAGCCTTGAGTACGCTTCCTATTGGAAGCGTGACTCTTGCGTACGCAGCCTCGAGTACGCTTCATGTTGGAAGCGTGTCTCTTGGTACGCAGACTTGAGTGTGCCCTGGTACGCAGACTTGAGTGTGCCCTGGTACGCAGACTTGAGCGTACCCTGGTACGCAGACTTGAGCGTGCCCTGGTACGCAGACTTGAGCGTGTCTCTTGGTACGCATACTTGAGCGTGCCCTGGTTGACCTGAGCGTACGCTGTCCTGAGCGTACGCTACCTCTTGCTCCCCCCTTGAGTGCTTATGTCCCCATATTCCCCTTTATGAATTTGCATCCATTTTATATCCTTACCCCTTTGATGTAAACTTGACATGAACCCGATATGATCATGACCGTATTTATGAAGATTAATCGGACCAAGGCTTACTGATGGAATTGCATGATTTGTGACCCGCCGTGGTGCACTCTTGACCAGTAGTTTGACATGATAATTCTTGATGGTGACCCGTCGTGGTGCACCCTTGACAAGTAATCTTGATAAGTAACATGACATGATGGCGACCCGCCGTGGCGCACCCTTGACAAGTAATCTTGACATGATAACCTTGATACGCTGTTGCGACGGCTAACCTGACATGCTAAGTAAATTCTTGACACCGTGGGTGATTGTATTGAATATGCCTGTATAAGCAACCAGTCTTGTCTCGCATCATGTCTAGGATATGTATCCTTGGTTACCACGGTCAGGAATTCATACCAAATCTGACTAGGTTAATGACTAGATTGATCAAGTAGAGCATATAGAGAGGTATTCCGGCTACAAGCAATTTCGTTATCTGGGCGCCTTCCTTGATGGACTTGTAGCCTGCCGACAAGTAGGGTACATTTCCAGCTCACTGTTATGTGGGGCACTACATGAAACGATTACTATGCACACTGTCATGTGTTGCATCCAAGTCACCTTACAAGGTATGATAACTCTAAGCTTGAACCTTGCGTCTGGATAACCTGGATAGTCTGCAGGGCTTGTGGCCGTAGGCGTACCTCATTGCATCTTGCTAGTAACTAAGCTTGTGATAACCCTAGTTAGTTAAGTATCAAGTCGTACTCTTTGCTTGGCCGTGAATGATAGATGGAGTCCTATCTTGTCTAGTCTTGCCCAGATCCGGTACATGGATATCTCCGGACATGCTTGTTTATGCTTTACTTTATCGATAATTGGTTCGAGGCTAAGTTCTGTTCAGGTGAAGGGTTACAACCTCGGTCCTTGTTTGGTTTACGGGTTGTAACTTGGTTACCGGAATAGTCCTTTAGTTATCTTATCGTTTATCATCATGCTTTCTTTCACTCATGTCTTATGTTATTTTATCTATGATTTATGTGCTGACATGCTGGTTTTAGTTCTTAAGTGAAGCCTCCTTTGTGGCACTTGCTCTTTCTGGGGTCTGACCCAGCTGGTTTTATATGGCCAGATTTCGGAGCAGCTACCGAGGATCTTCCAACCTTTCTGCCAGATGGTGAACACTAGAAGGAATCCCGACAACGAGTGGGTTTTTATTTTGCTCTCCCACTCACTTGTAAAAATATTCTTTTGAGGCGTTTAGCCGCCGAGCAAGTGTTAGCTCGTTTGCAACTTTATTTACTGTCTGCCTACGGGCTGTAGCATGATTGACAAATCCTAGGGTTGATCATGTATGACTTAAACTCTTGCCAGTCTTCGTATTTTGTATGATTAGCTTCATGATCATCTGAATATGTAATGTATGGGACGCCTTACTTTGTATGTCTGATGATCTACCATCTTGTTATATCTACTTGTTGCTTGAGATTGAGACACTAGGCTTGTTATTGACCTTAAGAGACTGATGGCTTGTAGTAAACCCTCATGCATCTAGACAGTCATGACCGTATTGCGATGTGAGATTCACTTCAATGTACGTAGCTGGCTGTGTCTGTCCTCCGCTCTCCAGTATTCTGGTTCTGGGGCGTGACAAGCGATGAGGGGGGATGGGGTCTCGATGCCGCGGACGACATACCTGGCGGAGAGGTGAGAGAACTGGCCGTCCGGGCTAGGGGACCATCTTATGATGTTCGGCGTGTCGGAGAGGCGGAGGTTCGCAGTGACGAGATGGGCGGCCGCCGCCAGACCGAGCCAGTTAGTGACTCGATCCCAGATCCATCCGGACGAAGGATCCCAAAGCTCGCGGATCTGGCCTTCCCGCAGAGGGGACTCGGGGGGATGCCAGAGGTTACCACCAGCCAACGATCGTGGCTCATCGATGAGAAGCCGTTTTCCAGCTGGATGTGTATGAGCGGGTCTGCAAGCTGACGGCATCGGGTTATGCGTCTCCAGGATGCCGATGAACGGTTGTTGACTAAGGTCGTCCCAGGATGGGAGTATCTGAAGTATCTCGCTTTCATGAAGCGAGTCCAAATAGAATTGTCAGTGCGCAGCTTCTACCATAACTTTATGGAGCACGCGTCGGCGATGTGTTCCAATCTACAGAATCCCAGACCGCCTTCGGAGGTTGGTTTAGCCATAGTGGTCCAGCTGGCCCAGTGGTGCTTATCTTTGCCTTTGATGTGACCCCAGAAGAAGCTGGCGAAGAGGGATTCAAGCGAAGCGAGGACATTCTTGGGGGGGTTACAGACCGCCAGGGTGTAGATAGGAATGAAGGATAGGACGTGCTTGATCAGAATCAGTTTGCCTCCGGGCGAAAGGGTAGCATTGTGCCAGCCCTGGATCCTTTTTCTGACGGTGCTGACCATGTACTCGAAGATACCCGAGTTGGCCTTGCCATAGACCAGAAGGCACCCTAAATAGGTTAAAGGTGGGTATGCTGTGGCAAAGGAAGTCAAGTTGGAGAGCGTTGCGGAGTGGAACCTGTCCGATTTGTGATGGGTGTATATGACGCTCTTGCTGTTATTGATTCTTTGACCGGAACAACTGGTGTACCTGTTCAGCGTTTGAAGGACAACCTCGATGGAGCCGATGTCGCCGGATGAAAAAATTAGGACATCGTCAGCGTAGGCAAGGTCGGTGATGATGAGGCAGCCAGTGGTGGTGTGGAAGTGTTGGAACCGTGGGGTATTGGGCATGCTCTTAAGGGTTCTGCTGAGGGCCTCCGCAGTGATGATGAATAGAGTGGCAGAAAGAGGATCCCCCTGGCGAACGCCACGGCTAGCGTGGAAGAAGCCTTCGGCCTGGCCGTTAATAACGGTGGAGAACCAGGAATTGTTGATGGACCTGAAGATGATATCTATCCAGGGTTCTGAGAAGCCAAAAGCCCTGAAAACCCAGATCATGAATTGCCAGTCAAGGCGGTCGTAGGCTTTCTCTATGTCCAGCTTGATGGCGATGTTTCCTCCTCTAGCCGGGAATTTCATGCAAGTGACCATTTCTTGAGCGAGCAGGATGTTGTCCACGATGTTGCGCCCTTTCACAAAACCACTCTGCTCCTCGAAGATAATTTTTGGCAGGAGATTACAATTGCTACGTCCAACGATGATCCATACAGACAATACAAAATTAAGGAATAGGTTGAAGAAGGCTTTCCTCGGATGCCTCGGTTCACTATGTACTGAAGAACTCCACAGACATGTGCAATTAGGACAACAATTATTGCCTCTCTATAATCTCTCTTAAAACATTCTTGCGAGTTGATACAAATAAGAGCATCTACAGTAGATGCACTCCAAATACATACTCAAAATTATTATAAATTGTATAAATTATTACTTTTGGAATATCTCATTAATATTGGCACACAATGATACCTCCAAACAGATACTCCAAATTAACATCCTTCCTCTTTTTTCTCTTTATTTTACTTCATTGTTTGTGTCACGACCCGCACCCGAATATACATGTATGAATACGTGAGCCACACCCAGCCTACGCCGCTGTATCGACGGTAGAGCGCTGTCAAGTACCCGATACTAACTACAATATCTAAAAGATCCATCACTATAAAGGTACTCATATCACATCACAAATGTTAAGAAAGATAAGACAAGAAAGATAATAATATCACTAGAACAACTAGAATCTACATAGGATCAAATGAGACTAGAAATAAAATGAAGGAAAATAATAAAAAAACTAAAATAACTATCAGACCTAGAACTCCTGAGAGACAACTCACGGTGAAAGAATATCGAGATCTGTCTCAGCTAGCATCATCCTGTAGTCCAATAATGGGGGCATAACAACTCCTAAAAATATTATCAACGTATCCAGTCAGGATGGGAACGAGTACATAAATTAACAACAACTCCATGTGAATTGACAAATTCTATAAGAGACAATTATAATGAAATACAAGATAAAATATCAAGACTGGAATATAAGCAGGATATGTAAAACTGGATATCATGTCAGGGTATGAAATATAGGAATGTAGAATAGTACATGAGTATCTGATGTATAATGTAAACATAAAACGGTACCTTGAGATATTAGAGCATTATGTGATCGGCTTAGAAACTTGCACAAGAATATGGCCTGGCTAGTCATACGTGAGATGTATGACTAACACTTGGCTAATCATACATGGGTTGTATGCTTAACACTCACATGAAACATGAATGGTGGGGTATGATCACATAACCTCTAATAACTCCCCATTCCCGAGTAGTATAATGGATCCGGACATGTCACGTCATGATGCGGGATTCTCTAAGAGGGTAGCAAATCTCTTAGGAATCGGCGTCTATACAAGTACAAGAAAACAAGATCGAATAATGTACCAATGTACCATGATAACCCAGGAATGGCGTCTCATGACGGGATCCGACGTATACTAGTCCGTGTACCATCGTGTTAGAAATCAAGTAAAACACTATAAATGAATCGGATATAGCAGATGTCAAGACAATAAAAACTATCAAAAAATGTATTCGCCTGCTGTCCTGAGCAATAAGTGAGGGTCTATGCCTGAACCGACGTCAACGAGACCTAATATGAATTTACAGAGTTACTTAGTGTTCTAGAGTAAACAATATATATAAATACATTAATTCTATGCTTCTAGGCCTAGTCTAGGTCAAACTCAGTCAAACTAAGTCAAACTGGATCAAAGGTTAACTTATAGTTGTCTTTGGCAACTGGTCAACTCTGGTCAACTCCTAATCTACTCTAGGTTAAACTAGGTCAAAGCTAGTCCCTATAATCATTCACATGGTCAACTTATCAATATCAGTGATATGAAATCACTGGAATCGATGGATCTCAAATTCGATGCACGGATCTCAAAGTACGAACCGAAAAGAGAAGGATTATAACAAATGGTGATAGATAAGAGAAAAGTCTACAGATATTGTCGGATGATAAAACAAACATCATCATCATGTCCAAAATGGTCAAAATAGCTAGAATAGCCTACCCATAAGTCCGATTTGGACACAAGGACAACAAAAAAAAATTTGGATCAAAACGGTGTCCGTGTCGGACCCACTTTGCACCAAAAAATGTGCCAGAATAAAAGTCCTCAAAACCTAGCAAAATATATGTCCACGAATCCATAATGACGATACGAACTCAACGATATATCCAGAATTGGATTCCGATGATCCGATCTCAAATTGGTCCGTTGACCTGGATATTAGAATCCTATTTGCACAAAAATGCGTGCCGGAGCCAATGTCCACTAATTCTAATAAAGTATATGTCAACGAATCCAGAATGACGATACGAACTTAACGGTATATCCAGAATTATATTTCGATGAGCCGATCTCAAAATGGCCCGTTGACTCGGACTGTAGGGCCCGCCTTGTACTGAAATGCGTACTAGAGCCCACGTCCTCCAAATCAAGCAAACTTTATATAAATTTGTGCTAGAACGACGCCATGAGTCTACTGGTGGTGTCACAAATTGAATCCAGAGTCTCGGGTTCAAAATTAGAATTTTACACGTTGGAAATTAGGAAATTACGAATTCGGACGACTAACTTTGGCGTCAAATTCAACCAATCAAACAATCTCACAATGAAACAAAATTTGAGGGGCAAGAAGATGGTTATACCAACTGTGCACAGGAACTGGTGGTACGCCAAACGTTACTGCGATGGCGGAGATGCGAGTCGACGAAGTTGGCTCCACAAAACTGTCCAAAAAAATATAATTTAAAGGGTCAACTTTGTGGCCGATTTTGATGTATCAAACGACGGAATTAACGGTTGAAACTTGACAGGGGTGAAGGGGTATATACTGAGATTGAGACGGAAGAAAAATCTACAATCCAACGGTCAGTTTTTTTAGAAAACGCACACGAAGTCACTGTCCCGAAACGCAATTTTTGAGTTCTATCCCGCGCGCGTCACGACAGAATTTTGTACAAAACGTACGAATCGCCTAGGACACGCGTCGGAGAGAAGGGCGGTAGCTACGGGGGTGTTCGCCGGAGGTTCGTCGGACATGGGGGGTCGTGACGGCGCCACGCGGTCGCCACCGCCGCTGCCTCTGCAGCCACTGCTGCTACCGTGCTGCTTTGTCGTCGGAGCTGCTGCTCGCTGCTGCTGCCAGCGCTGGCTGTTGCAGCTGCTGCTGCTGCTGTGCTAGCCGTACGGCGGCGCTAGGACCAGGTAGGGGACACAACAACGGTGTCGGGGAAAAGAAGAAGGAGAATGGTGAGGATGATAATGGTTATGGTGGTAGTGGTGGTGTGATGAAAATGATGGTGATGGTGTTAATGGTGGAGAATGGAGGAGGAGAAGGCTGTGAAGAAAAAGAAGATGATGGTGAGGGTGGTGATGTTAATGGTGGTGATGGTGAAGAAGAAGAAGAAGAAGAGGAGGAGGAGGAGGAGGTGTGCTGTGTGATAGTGATGAGGTGAGGGGATGAGTTTGTATAATAAAGAGAGAGAGAGAGAGTTGTGTATATATTAGAAAAAGAGAGAGAGAGAGAGATGAAAGTGATAGAGGGAGAGTGGGGTGGTCAGCTGAAAAGAGGGAGGGGGTGTGCTGTTGGTGATGGGGGTTGTGTGTGTGAGTGGGTAAGGAGAGAGAGAGAGAGAGTGATATATGTATATTAGAAAGAGAGGGAGAGATATTTGAGAGGAGAGAGTGCATAAGGGTTAGGGCCGGCCAATAGGAGCGTGTGGGTGAGGGTTGTATAAATGGATGAGTGGTGTTGGTTCATGGAGGCAAAATCAAGGGCCATGATTAAATTAGGTCATTGGAGTTGTCCCTTGAATAATTTGAGTGGACAAACTTGGTGTTTGGTGTTTATCATGAGAGAAAATTGTGTGGGGTGTTTGGCTAGTCATGAGGGGACAACATGAAGCTTGGGTTGGGTTTAATTGAGTCGGGGCGGGTCAAAATCGGACTTGGTGCAATAAATAATTTAATTTAGTCATTTATGATCGCGGGTAAATAAGTAGCATGCGGGGGCTCAATTGAATAGGACACAAGAGTCATGTAGGTAGTAGGCTTAATGTGGGCCGTGTCCATATTTTGGGTCGACAGGTTTGGGCTGAAAGTGTGTCCCAAATTCAAGTCAGAAATAAATGTGACCCCGTAGGATAAATTAAGATTGGGTCTTGTGCCAGGAAAGTTGTGCGAAGTAAATGAAGCACAAGATAGTGTGTCTGAATGGGACACGAAGGTCATGGGTGTAGGGTGTCTCTACTAGATCATGCACGAAAAGTTGGTTTTGTGAAAACAACTAGTCTTGTGCTCCTAAATTAAAAGTCACGGTAACGTGCATATGATGATCAAAGATAAAAGTGGAAAATTATTAATAATTATTCAACGATCAAGTGGCCTAAATTGACCCGAAGTTGTGCGATGCAAAAAGAGTATAAGTGAACAAGTTTGAGTGGGACATGATATATCAAAATAAAGATAATCTTGTCTACTACAAACTCATGAAGAAAGTTTCCAGAGATTGACATTTCTGACGCTCCAGAAATCAAAGTCACGGAAAAGAGCATTAATGATAATTAAATAAAAATAAATTATCGAAAATAATTTATTTAGAAAATTTGAAAAATCTCTAAAATTCAGGGGGCTCACATCCTACCCACCTTATAAGAATTTCGTTCTCGAAATTAAAGGTTGGTAGTGAGGTTAAAACATAATAGAAAGTTTAGACAATATGTTAGTCACGATCAAAGAACGACAAGTTTTTGCACGATTAAGATAATCAGTTCAGAATTACTTAGGCACTATTACGCTCCAGAACCAGAATAGAGTGGGGGACAGACACAGCCAACTACGTACATTGAAGTGAATTTTACCTCGCAATACGGTCACGGCTGTCTAGACGTATGAGGGTTTATCTACAAGTCAACAGTCTCTTATGGTCAAGTACAAGCCTAATGTCTCAATCTCAAGCAAGCAAGTAAATGCAACAAGATGGTAGATCATCAGACATATAAGGTAAGGCATCCCAAACATTAAATATTCAGATGATCATGAAGCTAGTCATACAAAATGTGAAGACTAGCAAAAGTTTAAGTCATACATGATCAACCCTAGAATTTGTCAATCATGTTACAGCCCTTAGGTCGACATGAATGTAAGCTTTCAGCACGAGCTAACACTTGCTCGGCGGCTAAATGCCTCAAAAGAATAATTTACAATAGAGTGGAAGAGCAAAATAAAACCCACTCGTTGCCAGGGTTGCATCCAGTGTTCACCATCTGGCTGGAAGGCTGGAAGATCCTCGGAAGTTACTTCGAAATCTGGCCATACAAAACCAGCTGGGTCAGATCTCAGAAAGAGCAAGTGATACAAGGGAGGCTTCACTTAAGAACTAAAACCAGCATATTAGATCACAAGGCATAATAATGACAAGAAAACTTGGAGCTAAGAATTCAGGGGATAAACTATAAGATGACTAAGAAACTACTCCGGTAACCAAGTTACAACTCGTAAACCAAACAAGGACCGGGGTTGTAACCCTTCCCCTGAACAGAACTTAGTCTCTGACCGATTATCGATAAGGTATAGCATAAACAGAAACGTGCTTAAGTAACCATGTACTGGCCTTGTCCAGACAAGACTAGACTAGACGGGACTCCATCCATCAATCACGGCCAAGCAATGAGTACGGCTTGATACTTTAACTAACTAGGGTTATCACAAGCCTAGTTACTAATAAGATGCATTGAGATGTTCCAATAGCTACAAGCCCTGCAGACTTAATCCAGGTTATCCAGTTACAAGTTGAGAGAGTTGTATTAGGTGACTTAGGGGTACAACAAATGACAACGTGCTGGAAATGTGCCCTACTCGAAGGCAGTCTACAAGTCCAATTAAAGAGCCCAGCTAATGGGACTACCTGTAGCTGAGAAATCTTTTCATCAACTACTTGATCAATCTAGTCATTATCATAGTCAGATTCAATATGAATTCCTGACCATGGTAACCAGGAATCCATGTCCTAGACATGATACAAGATGAGACATGTAGCTTATACAAGCACAAAAACCTACGGTGTCAAGACAAGAGTTACTTAGCAAGTCAAGATAGTCGTCGCAACAGTATATCAAGATTATCAAGTTAGGTTACTTATCAGGATTACTAGTCAAGAGTGCGCCTCGGTGGGCTACTATCAAGTTTATTCATGTCATGTTGCTTGTCAAGAGTGCACCACGACGGGTTACTATCAAGAGTTAACGTGTAAAGCCACATTGTCATGTCATGTTCATGTTAAGTGCACTTATATGCCAATAACTTACTGGTTAAGAGTGCGCCACGACGGGCCACAGAAGGAGTTATTAGAGAGTGTACGTGCCATACCAAGATCGTGTTTAAAGCTCAGAGTACATATGCAATCATGGAAAATAACATTATAGGACCAGTCAAGCAAAGTCACAACTCACACTAAGGACCATGGGGACAAACATGGATAATTGCAAGAGATGGCATAAGGGGACAATAGGGTGACATGGAGAGCATGCGCCCAGGGCTATATATGTGCCCAAGGCTAAATGCATCATGTAAAGCAAATGTTATGGAAGGTATGCACCAAAGAGTGCATGCGCCCATGGTCTATGCGCCCATATGAGTGAGGCAGGGTGCAGTGGAAGATAAGTCTGGAGACTATCTTCCATGGCAAGTGGGCGCATAAGGAAAACTATGCACCCAAGCAGGGAACACAGGGTGCAATCGATCGCATATAAAGGCTATGTGCCGAGGCGCATACAAATGGAGCCTTGGGCGCATACAAATGGCTATGCGCCCAAAGGAAAGCAGTTATGGATGCATACAAATGCTATGCGCCCAGCACTGTTCTTCTTCCCCAATCCGAGAACTTGTGTTCATAGAACCAATGAACTTTCCAAGTTCATAAATCACTCAAAACAAATCAAAATTCGAGTTTTCAAAGTCTATTTTGAGTAAAATCAAATTCTCTACAATATGGAACAATCAAAACTTGAAAATAAAGAAGTTTGAGAGATCAAAACCCAAAAAAACCAAGATTTGAGAAAAAACTTAGATCTACAAGATTTAATCCACCAAAACCAAAAGTGCTAAGTACTAAAGAGTCATAAAACTAAGTAATGAATACATTGGAACCATAAAACATGAGAACTCTCATGAAGCAGGATTACACTTGCCTAAGGTGGGTGGAGGGAATTAATGGAGGAAGAAGAAGAAATTAATGAAAGTAATGAGGAGAGAGAGTGGGAAGTTGATATTTATATCACCCTTTCCATCTCTAACCAAAACCAAAATAAACCAAGCCAAGCTAAACCAAGACCAAACCAAGCCATGCTAGACAAGTCAAAATACGGGTCAGGAATTCGTACATGTATATTGGAAATACGTATAATAAAAAATGGGAGTGACATGCACGACTAGTAATTTTGGCACGATAGAATCACGAGAATTTCAGATAAGATTCGAGGAATCAAATCATGGTCAGAAAAGATTTTTGGCATAATAAAAAACCAACATGATCAAAATATAATTCGACATGATTATAGATTAGGTCAGTCTAGCCTTGGTCAACAGTATTACATATGATGAAGAGTATGATAGCAGCCTAGGAATGACCAAACATGAGATTTCAGTATGATCAAGGATAGCATGAAGCTTAATCGTGATTAGAACAGAACTTAGTCATTAGTAAGAATTAAATCGAAAGTTAAAGCACGAGTGCTAATAGCATTAAAATCCAATCACGATTAAATTTTTTTAAGTCTCGTCACGATCTAAGTTGTCAATTCTTGATTAAAACATAATTTAGGTAAAATAAAGAACAAGGTCATCGAAGTCTGGGCACGAGCATCCAAGGATGGAAATCCAGGTCACAATTGAATTTGAAGTCATTTAAGTCTAGTCAGCAATCAAGACTCTTTGGCACGATAAACAAGACGACCAAAATCGATTGGTCATAATCAGAGGGAATCAAAATCTTAATGATATTGAAATTTAGGAAACAATTCAAGGATAAGGAATTGAATTTCTTCCGTTATGATAGAAAACCAAAATGTAGAATTTGTATAAGAAAGTCGGGATAATCACCTCGCTCTGCTTCGACTACTACCCAGATCCAAAATTTTCAGTCATGAAGCATGTTCTTGTTATAACTCCTCGATTAATCTATTCTTTCTTTTTCACCGGATTTGTAATCCTTTCAACTTAGTCATCTTGAAAGTCCAAATTCCTCTACACTGTCCTAAATTTTAATCTAATCCTTGTATCATAATTTAAAAAAATTCTTGGACATTGTCCAAATCTATACTTCTCCTATTAATGCCACTACAACTTAGAATTCATTCTTCATTATATAATTCAACCTCCATATATCTTTTAATTGTACCTTCAGATATTACTCTTCTTAAATTTGGTAATCTTACAAAATCTCTAGATTTTCTTATAACTCAATTTTTTTCCACCAGTTCTCAATCATTCTCTACCAATACTTATTTAATTTAGCATCATCACTGCATGCAATCATAATATCATTTCCATGTATCTTGAATCCCTAAATTTAGTACTTTGTCTTAGTTCAAAATGAAACATCTCAAGAATCAGTAACTTAAAAATATTTAGGTTCTCAAAATCCAGTCATCCTTGAATATCCTCCTCAGCTGTAATAACAACTATGAAATATTACAGTTTCATGCACATTCCAATTCTTGAAATCATTCTTCGTTCCTCCTAAAACAATCCATACTCAAAATAATTCTCCAAGTGTAATCGTTTTTCCTAATTGATAATACCGGCCTCTTGATTTTATTTCCAATCCCAGTCATATATTTATCCCCTATTTTTTTTCCTAAATGACCAACATCTCAAATTCCTACCAAGATACCACTTGATAACAAATTCGTCTTCTACGAGATAGATGATTATGATACTTCCTCGACTTTTTCTCCAAGGTACAGAGATATGAGAATTTCAAAAAATTTAAAGTGTAGATGACAGATGTAGATACGAGATAGTTGATAATTAAGACAACGGAATAATGGTAAGATGAGAAAATCTTCATATGATAAGAAAAATGATAAGACAAGAAATAACGATAGGAATTGTTCTTGCTCATTTGGTCAAAAGAAGTAATCAATTTAAGATATGATCTGACAACCACACGCGTCTATCCATAATCATGTTGCCAGAATTTTTGCCACGCCAGTAAGCATAGCTGCAATAAATGATAGAGTCCATAACTAAGGTATACACCCTATAATAATGTTATCTAAATTCCTTACCATGCCAACCGGTATGGCTGTAAGAAAATCTAAATTCCATAACTAGGATAGTATATCCAAAATTAGGCTCCATGTCCTTGTCATGCTAGCTTGTATGACTGCGATAAATTCTAAACTCCATAAATAAAGTAGACATTTATCCTACTCATTGTCCTCATCAAATATGTTATCAGAATATATCTTAACTCAATCCATAAAAACTTGTTTAGAAACAAAATCAAAGTCAACAACGAACATCAACATTCAAAATTTTTAACGAATCAAGGATAAGTAAATGGAAACAAACGAAAACAGATTCCAAGGTAGGGTTTAGAGGGAGGTGCTCAGGGGATGTCCCAAAGGTACTATCTAGGGCAAGATTCCTGGAATATAATCTAGAACAAATCTTAACCTTTATATAAGATTGGATAATCATATTCTCTTCTCAATCTAGATGATATATAAGTTCAACTTCTATATTCTATTTCCCTCTGGGGTCCGTAAACTCATCCCAATACAAGAATATGGTTCGATAACGGACATATGTTTCAAAATCAGGGCGAATAGAAGCAAGTGAGAAATAGACTCGAAAAACTTTTGAAATAAGACTCCCAGGGGCCATCCTTGGAATCTATCAAGAGGTCCTAATATGTGGCTGAGTACCAAAATCCTAAAATATTCTATGACTCAATCTTAATCCTAGGACAGGCTTGCAGTCAGATAAGCTCAAGTACTACCACGACTTCGCATTAATAGCAAAGACTGACATGCTGGGCCACCACTAAAAACGTGTCACGACCCGCACCCGAATATATGGATATGAATACGTGAGCCACGTCCAGCCTACGCCCCAGTATAGACGGTGGAGCACTGTCAAGTATCTGATACTAACTACAACATCTAAAGGTCCATCACAATAAAGGTACTTATATCACATCACAAATGCTAAAAAAGATAAGACAAGAAAGATAACAATATCACTAGAACAACTAGAATCTACATAGGATCAAATGAGACAAGAAATAAAATGGAGGAAAATAATAACAAAACTAAAATAACTACCAGACCTAGAACTCTTGGGAGACAACTCAGGTGAAAGAATATCGAGATCTGCCTCAGCTAGCATCATACTGTAGTCCAATAATGAGGGCATAACAACTCCTAAAAATATTATCAACGTATCCAGTCAGGATTGGGACGAGTACATAAACTAACAACAGTTCCATGTGAATTGACTAATTCTTTAAGGGACAATTATAACGAAATATAAGATAAAATATCAAGGCTGGAATATAAACATGATATGTAAAACTGGATATCATGTCAGGGTATGAAATACAGGAATGTAGAACAGTACAGGAGTATCCGATGTATAATTGTAAACATAAAATGGTGCCTTAAAATATTAGAACGTTATGTGATCGGCTTAGAAACTTGCACAAGAATATGGCCTGGCTAGCCATACGTGAGATGTATGACTAACACTTGGCTAATCATACATGGGTTGTATGATTAACACTCACATGAAACATTAATGGTGGGGTATGATCACATAAACTCTAATTACTCCCCATCTCCGAGTAGTATAATGGATTCGAACATGTCACGTCATGATGCAGGATTATCTAAGAGCGTAGTAAATCACCTTAGGAATCGACGTCTATACAAGTACAAGAAAACAAGATCGAACAGTACCAATATACCATGGTAACCCAGAAATGGCATCTCATGACAGGATCCGACGTATACTGGTCCGTGTACCATCGTGTTAGGAATCAAGTAAAACACTATAACAGAATCAGATATAGCAGATATCAAGATAATGAAAACTATTAGAAATTGTACTCGCCTGCTGTCCCGAGTAATAAGTGAGGGTCTATGCCTAAACCGACGTCACAGAGACCTAATATGAATTTATAGAGTTACTTAGTGTTCTAGAGTAAACAATATATATAAATACATTAATTCTATGCTTCTAGGCTTATTCTAGGTCAAACTGGGTCAAATGTTGACTTATAGTTGACTTTGGTCAACTGGTCAACTCTGGTTAACTCCTAGTCCACTTTAGGTTAAACTCGGTCAAAGCTAGTCCTTATAATCATTCACATTGTCAACTTATCAATTTCAGTGATGTGAAATCACTGAAATTGATGGATCTCAATTTCGATGCACTGAAATTGATGGGTTATAACAAATGGTGATAGATAAGGAAAAAAAAGTCTATAGATGTTTTCGGAAGATGAAACGAACAACACCAACGTGTCCAGAATGGTCAAAATAGCTAGAATAGCCTACCCATAAGCCCAATTTGGACACAGGGCAAAAAGATAATTTCGGGTCAAAACGATGTCCGTGTCGGACCCACTTTGCACCGAAAAATATGTCAGGATAAAAGTCCTCAAAACCTAGCAAAATATATGTTCACGAATCCAGAATGACGATACGAACTCAACGGTATATCCAGAATTGGATTCCGATGGCCCGATCTCAAATTGGTCCATTGACCCGGATATTAAAATTCGATTTGTACGAAAATGTGTGCCAGAGCCAATGTCCACTAATTCTAACAAAGTATATGTCAAAGAGTCCAGAATGATGATACGAACTCAACGGTATATCCAAAATTGGATTTCGATGAGCTAATCTTAAAATGGCCCGTTGACTCGAACTGTGGGGCCCGTCTTGTACCGAAATGCGTGCAGGACACACGTCCTCCAAATCAAGCAAACCTTATATGAATTTGTGCCAGAACGATGCCACAAGTCTACTGGTGGTGTCAAAAATTGAATATGGAGTCCCGGGTTCAAAATTAAAATTTTACAAGTTAAAAATTACGAATTCGGATGACCAATTTTGGCGTCAAATTCAACAAATCAAATAATCTCACAATAAAACGAAACTTGAGGGACAAGAAGATGGTTATACCAGCTGTGCACAGGAACTAGTGGCACGTCTAATATTGCTGCGATGGGGGAGATACGAGTCGACGAAGTTGGCTCCACAAAATTGTCCAAAAAATATAATTTAAAGGGTCAACTTGGTGGCCGATTTTGACATATCAAACGATGGAATTAACGGTTGAAACCTGACAGGGGTGAAGGGGTATATACCGAGATTGAGGCAGAAGAAACGGATCTACGATCCAATGGTCAAATTTTATGAAAAAAGCGTACGAAGTTGCTGTCCCGAAATACAATTTCTGAGTTCTATCCCGCGCACGTCACGACGAAATTTCGTACAAAACGCACGAATCGCCTAAGATACGTGTCGGGGAGAAGGGCGGTGGCAAGATGTGAACACTGAATGTTCCTTAACTCTGTTTTATGGGTGACAAGATGTGATTATATAATATTTTTTATGTGATTATATCATGTATTAGTTACATGCAACTTATAAGGTGGTTTACAATTGGTACCTCCAATGGTGATCTACACAGATAATGTGAATTAAGGAATAGGTTGAAGAATACTTTCCTTAAATGCCTTGACTCACTACTTATCGAAGAACTCCACAAATATGTGAAATTATGAGGGAAATTCATGCCTCTCTATAATCTCTCTTAAAACGTTCTTGTGAGTTGATACCAATAACAACTATTGTTGTTCTGACATGCTAGCTGGTCAGTGTCTATAGGCCATTGAGAGTAGAAGGAAGGTGTTATGGTATATTTGGTGGCTTACACGAAATCCAAGAAACCTATTTATACCACTGGCGTAGCCAGAATTTTCGTATAGGGGGTGCGTCAATTACTATTATTTATTTATAATAAATACATTTACAGTTCCAAAAATATCATATATTTGTTGTATTCTTCTCCTTAAAAAAATCAAATTCTCCTTCTTAGTCCCATATTGACTAGGAGTTCTCATATTCGTCTTTATATTAGTTTCTATCACTTATTCATTATGAGTTGTTGTGGACTGATCATGTGGGCCACACGTGCGTGTCGTCGCCACCGCCCTACAACTAAGGTAAATCTTAAAAAAACTAACATATTTAGAAGCTTCCGTAGACTTTAGCATTTTGTTCATAGAAATGTTCTTGAAAGTATACTGCTATGATTAGTTGATGTTCTGTTGTTCCCTAAAGAAATTATTTCCCATATCTGACATTGCATTGTTGTTGTAACATCAAGACAATTTTTTCTATGCCCATAATAAAATTATACATATCCATTTGGCAGTTCCGTCAACTACGCCACTGTTTATACCCCTCTATATATATACTAGTAAATGCACATGCTTTGCATGTATAATAACGTATAATAAGAATATTATCCAATTATAATCAAATATCTTTTCTAACTCATGTGGTTAAGGTGGGAGGTTTTTTTTTTGGTTGAGTTCGATTCCCCATGTTGAATATATATAAGAAATTTAAACTTTTTTCAACAATTATTTACATAATTTATTTTTTTTAAACAAAATGGACCATGATATACATACGGCTTAGACGGCTCACTTTTGAGCTGTTATGAAGTCTCATTATATAGTAGAAAATCTTTATTATATTGTGTGTGTGTGTGTGTGTGTGTCTGTGTGTGTGTGTCTATATATATATATATATATATATATATATATATGTATGTATAGAGAGAGAGAGAGAGAGAGAGAGAATCACACCCATTCCGGGAGAGATGGACTGGGGATAGCTTGATCCCTAGTCGCACGGTACCCCCGAGAGATTGTAGGATCAAGGACATGTGGAACCACACCACTGACGACTGGGACTGGGACAAGATGCGCGATTGGGGAGGCTCCGATATGGAGGATCGCGTCCGTATCAACGGTCTTAGGACCGGTCCGGAGGCTGACGCGTGGAGATGGTCTCTCGAGGCGTCCAGTGAATTCTCAGTTAAGTCGGCTAGATCCTCCCTCCATGGGATTGGCCGTACCACTCAAATCACTGCCCATTATTGGCACTCCTGTATCCCCAAGAAGTGGTCATTCCTCATGTGGAGAGCCATTAGAAAGAAATTGCCAACTGACGATATCCTCAACACCATAGGGATCAGCTTAGCCTCAGCTTGCAATTGCTGTTCTAATCACTAGATGGAGACTATCGACCATATCTTTTACCATGGGAACCTGCCCAGGGGTATCTGGAGGACCCTCAACCTTAGCTTCTGTATTGAGCTGAGCGGCGGACGCTTCCACGATCTTGCGGCCGATTGGGGTTGCACATCCCACGGGTACCAGATCGTCGCTGCGGCCGCCACGTGGGTGATTTGGAAGAATCGCAACAAAGCGAGATACGAAGGTCACATGCTCCAAGCTGACCAGCTCATCCGGGAAGTCTACCGCCAATGCCGCAAACGGAGCACGCTGTGTCACCACTGCCCGAGCACTTTCTGGTCTCCGCTCCACCGCTTCCTATAACCGAGTACATCGGTTCCCCCACCGTCTTTTTTTGCTGTATACCCACTTTTTATGCCTTGTATACGTCTCAGGCTTCGGCATTTGAGCCTTGATTAATAAAGTGTGGGGGTTTTCCAATATATATATACATATATATATATATATATATATATATATATATATATATATATATATATTTTATATATATATATATATATATATATATATATATATATATATAGAGAGAGAGAGAGAGAGAGAGAGAGAGAGATAGTAGAGTTGTTTGGCCTCCATATGAAAAGATTTGATCATAATCAAAATCTTTTTCAAGTACATGCCTATCAAATAAACATAGATCTTTCTAGATTTATTCCATAATTACTTAAAATTTTAATTAGCCTTCAAATCCTAATTGGCCTTTGCTCGCTAGTCCAAATGACAGATTGGCCCTAACTTAGTTGGCTTGGACTTAATCCCATTTAATTCAATATTTTCCCAAAACAATATTTGATCAATCATACTTGGTTGGACACAACCTTTTGTGTGTGATCTATTAGCCTCTACAACATGGTGACAATAAGTTCACATGAATACTGGACTAATACAGAGCCAGCAACTATCTGATTGGATATCCCATCAGAAATTAGATCAACTTTTCCAAACCAGAACAAGGTAATGGATCTTAGTATTGTAATGTCCCGCACCATACGATACATTACGATGAGTCATTGACTCAAAGAAGTAAGTTGACCCAAAGAATGATCGAGTCGAATCGATGCAAGTGTTACGTTGGCCCAAAAGAAAATATTGAGTCGATTCGAATATCTAGTAAATCGAATTGATGCAAAGCATAGTTCGATTGGAACAAGTATTGATTTTAGTTGGTTTATGTATAGGCTAGATTTTATGCTAAATTATAAGAGGTCGATCTTTTGCCTTATTTACAACGGAGTCCGTCGAAAACCAAAGTATCACCTCGCAACAAACAAAGGCATGGGCACGGTAGGTCAAATCAGTCGAGTAGTTCAACGGAGCATGAAGTGCTCAAATGGTAAAGTTAGAAGAGCTGGTCGTGCAACGAAGTTATGGAATCGAACCGCATCGGCTTGACGAAATGACAAACGTATCGACATAAGGTGGGAGGAGTTTGACCTTGCTTTCCTACTCCGTCATGCCCAATTAAAATGTACCTTTGTATGCTAAGTTATCGAGTCCACGGGCGTGGCTCGAATAAGAGTAATCGTAGTGCGTGTCGATCACTAAAATAAATCATTGGCAAAATGTGCATCAAATGAACATCAAAATATCAGAACATTAAACGCCTCGGTGCGCAATCCATGAGAACATAGGATAACTGTATCGACGAGTGCCTCGAGTCGTTCGTGCCTCCGTGAACAAGTTAGAGGGCTAGAACATTGAAAGACTATATTGAGGCGAGTGCCTTAGTGCACGAGCCATAGAACATTGAATACTCTATCAAGGCATGCCTCAGTGCACGATTCAGAGGAAAGAACAAGTCTAGCA
>JANAVB010007975.1:0-48646 GCA_029216955.1 Iris pallida
ATAGATAGAGATAGATAGATATATAAATTCTACAAAATATATATATATATATATATATATAATAATATATATATATATATAATATATATATATATATAATATATAATATATATATATGTGTGTCCCGAGGTCGTGGCACGTTGGGAACGACGAGGCACCCGTTGGATGGCACGGGTTCGAGCCTCCTTGGGAGCGCGCTCCCAAACTCCGGTAAGAAAGGAACAAAAAAAAAAAAAAAAAAAAAAAAAAAAAAAAATATATATATATATATATATTATATATATATTATATATATATATATAGATAATTTCATTATTTCTTAATAAAAATTTTAAATTCTAAATTCTCCACCCAAACTCTTCAACTCCTTATCCTAAATTATATTTGAGTTGTATTTTGTAATGATCAAGACGTAATTACTATTTGATTATGTGTTTAAGATTATTTTATTTAAAATTATTTTAAATATTATATTAGAGTTCATAAATCCGATGGACCCAATCCAATCCGAGTTCAACCCGAGCCAAATTTAATCCTCTGGACTTGGGTCTTGGGCTTCATATGCTGAACCGGAGGTTTGGGTCGGACTTGGGCTCGAATTAGACTTATGATTCATCATATTGGACATGGGTTGACCTCAGACCCGACCCGTCCGAGTTGCACCCCTGTACTTGTGCTCGCGTTACTGATTCATTTATTTCCGCGTGTGCCTGTTGGTTGGTGGTTTCAAAGCTTATCAGAAATCCAATATTGGTATAGGTGTGCTTGCGTTGGCTAGTTAGGTGAACATGGGGACATGGATATCAAATCTTGGTACCACCAATCATGGATCCTTGGTAGAGATATATGGAGACAAGTATATTGAAAAGATCTACATGGTCCGATATGGGCACTCCGAGAAGCCGATGGATGTAATCACTCATGAAGGCTTCATCTTTAGCATTGTTGGATTTATCTAGTTTCGGTTGAATATTCAATGTGGTAACAATAGAATTGATAATTTAGTTCAACTTCGGATAGGAAGCATGATAGGTGTAGATAATTAGGGTTGGTGTATACCTTATATGTTCTAAGACATATGGGCCAGTCTAATATGCATCTCATGAGCCAACTCCGGTTTGGACCACATCATATTGCCAATAAGTGGTATAGATCCCAAGGTTACATGACTTGTTTGTACGGCTCTAATATCGAATTATACGGGTCCTCTACTCAATGTGGAGTTAGGAGCATCCTCCCGGAAGACGGGTCCGACCGATATGACAATAAATTGGATATTATGTGTGCCCGGCTGGCGGAAATGGACAAAGATATGACGGGTACTAAGGTGCTCGGCTGGTAAGAACAGACAAAAAGTAGCAGAATGCTAAGGTGTTCTGCTAGCAAAAAACGAGGTTAAGATAAAAATTGTTGAATTGTATCACGTTTTTGGTTGAGCCATCAAAGAGGGTGACAATAGAGTTGATAATTTATTCCAACATCGAGTAGAAAATGGAATAATGTTCAAGCGTAGATAATGTAGGGTGGGCATATGGGTCTATGACCCGCGGTTCCGATCCGGTCCGGACCGTATTGTTCAAACAAGTCGGTTCTAAAAAAATTTACATTCAAACGGGTCGGAGCGGGACATGTGTGTAAATAAACGGGTCGGAACGGATTGTGTTTCCAACAAAACGGGACCCCGGCAGGCCCATATATATATATATATATATATATATATATATATATATATATATATATATATATATCACTTTCAGTAAGGACTAAGCAAATATAATCGTTTGATGATAATGGATCCTGAATCCTGATGACAAAGCTTTAATGGAAGGGAGCAAATGCAGTTGCCACGTTCTTATAACAATGGTTGTAAAACTTTAGAAGATGAAGATCATTTTTAGTAGTCTGTGCATAGGTTAATTCTGAGTTGCTCTTTTTTCTGCTCATTACCTTTCTGGAATTTTGCGGGAGCTACTGCTCATTAGAGGTGAATTCTGAAGCTGGGTCAAAGTTAATTTGTCTACAGCAACCGTCTCTGCTCATTAGCTGCACTACAGCAACTGCCTACTCACTTCATTACCTGCAGCAACTGCCTACGACTTCATTACCTGGTGTTAAAACATGTGTACATGACAAATTTTGGATCCGTTTGGATCCGCGGATTGTTTCAGATTGGACCCGTTTTAAACGGACCGAGTCCAATCGGTTCCAGAAAAATTTAGGTCCGTCCCGTCCCGTCAAAAAACGGATCCGGTCGGGTCGACAAAAATTTGAACCCGGTCCGACCCGTGCCCACCCCTAGATAATTGTGATTGGTTCAGATTTTAAATAAAAAAAAAAAAGAAAGAAAGACATATGAGCCAGTCCAAATCATAACTCAGGGCCAACTTCGATTCGATCACACCACTTTCCACACAAACATGGTCATTATCATTAGAGACCCTAGTCATTGAGAAGCCGAAGATCAAATCCGGAGCTAGTAGTAAATGAAACAAAAGACCGCGCGGCGCCCCAACTGAGGTGGGAGAATTTAACATCCATTTTGGTGTTAAGAGTTCTGTATGACGTCACATTTTGAGATCACTCGTTTCGACACTTACATTTTTTTATTTTTTTTACAGTGTCCAGTATAAAGATTCGAAATTTTTTATACACCTATATATTATATAGTGTGTGTGTGTTTTTTTTTTTTTCCCAACATATGTTGAATTCTGCACAAATCAAATCGACATAGTTAGGTTTCAAGTTGAATCCAATATATTTATGACAAGTTTAACCAAGCAGACTGGATCGAGCTACTCGTAAGTTATCATGTCCAAGCTAACATGCCTATTTAAACTTGAATCAAGTTCAAGTCAAATCCACGATAGAAATTTTTTTTTTTCCCAAATAACAAGTGAATATGAAGATAATAAAAGAGATTTGTTACGTCACATTCGTAATTTTGGAATACGAGTACTTAGCCAAATTCAACCTTCGATGCAACATCGACATTAGTATGTCGTCTGTAATCTTAATAGTCCACCACAAACTATGGTTACAATTAAACTAGAGAGTATGTAACTTAAATAGTCTCATTAATTAAGTAAAGAACCAAAGATTCCCTATAGTGTCCTGGAAACAAGCTCCGTCAAATAACACAACTATACCACTACTAGCTAAGAAGAATTGTGAGCATAAACAAGAAATAACGATCCATCCAAATTGTCAAGAGGAATTGTCGTTAACGTTGGTGTCGCCGAAGCAGTCAGTCACTACAGATCTTCGTAAATCTCAGCATCTAAAACTGTTACAACATATCCAGTCAGAATTGAAACAATTACATAATATCAAACAATACTTAAATAGAAAACCTATATAGCATCTACAATATGGAAAACGTGTATAACATACAAGTTAAGGGCTTGTTTGGTTCGTTGAAAGTGGGGGTGAAAGTTGAAAAAAATTGAAAGTCAGCTGAACTTGCTCCAGTTCAGTTGTTTGGTTGAAAAGTTGAAAGTGGGGTGAAAGTGGTTGATGGGACGCATGGAAGTTCCTGTCTCCTTCCTTTTGGGTTGAGTTTCACCACATCCTTTTTTTGGGTGAAAGTGGTCTGGGAAGAGAAGGAAAAGTGTGGAAAGAGAAAAAATATATTTGTTAGGGATATTTAGCACTTTCAACAACCATCCAAACAACGGAACTCTTTTTTTTTTCACTTTCAACAACCATCCAAACAACGAAACTCCTTATTCCTCCACTTTCATATTTTTCAATTCCATCAACCAAACAACTTTTGGAAACTCAAAATTTATGCGTACGCATCGCGTGCGCAAGTTTTATTTTTTCACTTTCGCACTTTCATATACTTTCGTGCAACCAAACAGGCCTAAGGGACAAGCCTGCATAATGATAGTGTGTGCATGATAGGGGTGGCAGGGCCCTAGTAATTTGGTCTTGGGCCTATAACTCTTGATTGGGCCTGAGGTCCATCAACTGTCAGCCCAAAACTAAAATAAGCGCAAACAACAACTGGAAAGGAAATGTGCTAACCAGGACCCAACATTAAGTAGGCCTCCATATCTAATACTTTTGCTCAAGCATCTGATAAATTAATTAAGTAGGCCTCAACACCTAATATCTTTGCTCTAGCATCAGATCATGTCATACTAAGCTCCTAAAAATAAAAGATATCAGTATTAGAATTTAAATAAATAAAAAAAAAGAACGCCTCCCGAGGTTTTTGTTTTTTATGGGAGAAATTATTTTCGTGACTTGAATATGTCTCCTTCAAGATGCAAACAATCAATCTTTCGGTCACGTTAGTTGACACCTTTTAGTGTAAGAATCCCAAAAAAATTTAGAAAGGATTTTATAGTCAATTTAAAAAAAAAAAAAAAAACATGGTCAGTTTATTCTATACAATTTAAGAGAAACAGTGTCCACAAAATATACATAAAAGCATATTGTACTCATCCATATTATACCACATTACATACAATAACAAATGATTGTAGGAAGAAAAATAGGTAGAGTCCTGGCTATAGGTTCGACGAGAAATTAGAAGTCTTTTACACATAAAATAAATTAAAACAGTTGTCTTTCGTGGTGACAACTGAATGATCTTTTTCTAAGTGCTGATTGTAGGAGAATTAGAGGTAATCAGTTGATTGGTGTAAAAATTATAGACCGATTTAAGTAATCGATCAATTGGTTGTAAAAATTAACGAAATTGTTGTATGGTTAGCTTAGTACTAGCTCACTACTAGCAAATGCTGATGTAGAGGAGAGAGGTAACCAAGTTTACAGGTTTAGCTGGTTAATATTAACATTAATATTAAAATTAACATTAACATTAATATTAGAATTAACATTAATATTAACTTTACATTAACATTAAAATTAATATTAACATTAAATTAAAATTAGCATTAACATTAAAATTAATACTAATTTATATCAACTTCAAACTATATTTTTTTAACGTTAATTAAAATTAATATTAATTTTAACATTAAAATTAAAATTAATATTAACATTAAATTAAAATTAGCATTAGCATTAATATTAACAATAAATTTTTTGGGTAATTAATTTTTTGGATTAAAACATGACATGTCAGCTGCCAATTAACATTAAAATTAATTAAATTTTTTGGGTTAACATTAAAATTAATTAAATTTTTGGGGAGCCATTAACATAAGAGAAATATTAAAGAACATTTTCCAAAAGCTGTTGACCAGCTAAACCTGTAAACTTGGTTACCTCCCTCCGCCACATCAACATTTGATAGTCGTGAGCTATTACTAAGCTAGCCATATAGCAAGATTGAAAAATTAACTAGTTGGGATTTGAGGTTTAAAGTCGACAATATTTTAACTTAGACACCAAGTTAATTACAAATTAGTCAAATATTTATTTGATTAGATTTAGGGGGAAAAAAGAGAGGTATTCTTTATAAGATTTCTAAGGTCGTATTGGTCATTCATTGTAATTTTTCGTCTATTATAATATGACTCAATCTCTAATAGGGTACATGTTGTTCGTCTATTAAAAAAAAAAAAAAAATTTGCCTACAAACATTATTTTAGGATTTCTATCATATTCTTCTATCTCTCAATCTCGATGTCTACCATATCATGATGATGTAAATCGGACTCGACGGAGACATATGAAGCAAAACTTTTGACTTCAGCCACCTATCAACAAAAGATATAGACACGTTGATATCTATCAAGAGAGCCAAGACATACGAACACAAGCGTATATGGTGACTTAATCACATGGACAAACCACAATCACCATATTCAACAATAGAAGATTGACAATATACAATGATTCAGTTGTCCCAAGCATCGTTCACTTACAAATCTCAAGAAGAAGAACTACAATATCACAAATCCAATCCTAAGAGCATCTCCAACCCTATTGTGACTTTGGAAAAAAGTTGTTGCCACATAGGAATGTCAAAATTTTATTCAAAAGTTCTTCTCCAATGCAATTGTCAAGTCAATTGTGAAGCTTATGTGGCAAAAATTAAAGAAGACATTGTGAAGTTGATTGTCTTGTTCTAGACAATGCACTTGACAATGTCTTCTCTTCCATGTCATCAATTATGAATAAAAAATATTAGAAAAAAGAAAGAAGATGAGTAGTATTCTTAAAAGTTGCATTGGAAGTTGGAAAAAAATACTTTTTATTGTCTCCTCAATACTTTTGCATTGGAGAGAGTTTTTCTATCTCATTGTCTTTTGAGATATAATTTTGCCACAAAACAAGACATTGTCTTGTGGCTCATGCCACATACGAGCCACCTAAGACTCACACACTTAACAAGACAATAGGGTTGGAGATGCTCTAACTAACCTCTCACCAACCAAGTGGTTGCGCACCGTCCAACGTTGATGATCTCGTAAAGTAATTCACGGATCCACGTTCAAATCCTCTTTTATGTCTTAAAGAGTAAGCCACAAATTTCTTTTTAAAATTGGTGGATTGTCGTCTTGATTCTACTTGATGAGCACTCTCCAAGAATAGTCCCGGCAAATAGGCTAATAAACTGTATTTCAGAATTAGAAAATTCCTAAATAAGCCCCAATCGAAATATTGATCGTCCAAAACGAATCTGACGGCCCAAAATATGCTAAAAAATCAAATTACCAAAATTCGATGTAGCATTCGCTTCTAGAAAAATCTAATTAAAATGCTAATTACATATGAAATAGGATACGTGTTAATTTTGTGTGATTCGGGATTACCGGGACGATATTTGTAAGCCCACTAAATAATGAGATATAGACTAGATATAATATCCCAAGATCCAAAAATGGTTTAGAAAACATATTTACAACATTTTAGGTTATTATAGAATTTATGAGATTTTTAGTAATTAAATAGTAATTTTTATCCAAGGAGAATCGATTTTCAGTAAGTACTGGTAAACCTATAGTTACTCGATTAACAAGTCTTAGCTCAAGTTGAGCTGACCAGCTCGAGCCAGTGAGGCACTGCCAAAACCGGATGACGTAGCCTGCTCCCCACTGTAGCCTGTAGAGTTAGGGTGCAAATAAATCATCACTGCTAATTTGAAATTACTTTTTCTATAAAATGGATTTTATGGGTTTTTTTTTTTGATTCTTTTTAAGAAAATCACAAATTTCACACTGTCGAATTTCACACTGTCGAATTCCACGACTATCTCGAACTTCAAAAATTCATATCTTCTTGCCATGATCGAATTTTGACATGTTATTCACGGGAAATTTTTTGAATATGATATTCGAAACTCTAAATTTCAGAACCTATTTTGATCTATATTTTTTAGAGCACCCTTGTAAGTAACTAGTACTCTTTTTATTTTATTTTGTTGTTTTCGTGGTTCCCATAGTTTCTTGGTAACAAAAATAAAAAACGTTTAAAGTTATGAAATCCTTGAAAGTTTTTCTTTCTAGCATGAGTTTTTCCAGAATTAAATTTTGTAACTTAGTATTTTTGAAAATTGAGACCAATTTACTTTCCATAAACAGATCATATTTAAACTGTATTAACTTGTGAAATTATACCTTGAGATTTGTGTAGTATTTGGCAAATCCTTCGATTCCATTGATCTTGTACCACTAAAATTATGGATATGGCTACGCAAATTTTATTGTAAAGAAAAAAAAGATTCTTTGATCACTTTTCTTGCTTCAATTTGCGAGTCATGGGTCTATAAATCCTGAAATTTGAAAACTCAAAGTTAATATGTTGTTTTGAACCATAACAAAAATATAATATGAGAATATTTAGGCTACTTTATAATTGAACCCTAGTTGATAGATAACTTGCTAAATAATTAATTAGTCTGAATTATGTTATTTCTTTAATAAATTATCTAACTATATTCTTAGCGAATCATATTGTGGGAAAAACTAATGGGTTTGTTTGTTTGTTGTTTGACGTGTGAAAGGATAGTACAATATTATTTTTTCTTTTTCTTTTTTTTTAGGGTGTCCACTTCTTAATGGTGCTTGCAGCTTCAGGGGCTCGAACCGCGCCACTGCGTCGGGGTGCTCCACCGTTCCCAACGGACTACGACCACGGAGACTTTTTGTGCAATATTACATTTTGTTTACCCTACTACGAGGTAAACTTTTTGTGCGAATCCTACGGCAGGAAAAGTTGTTTTTGGGATCAGTTGTCGCTTATCTTACCGACTGGTGGTTAGGTACAATATTACGTTTAGTTTACACTTATTATATATTGCTATATAGTTCTTGTTCCTATCTTTGTTAGTGATTTAGATTAATATTGTCTATTACTTGTGCATGAGATCGATGTGTGTTCCATTATTCTTTGTATACATGTTCAGGTAGTAATACTAGTTTACCAATGCTAGTACTTCAATGTTGTCATGAGCATGTTTACTTGTGAGAGATAAGTAAGGAGAATACATGAACCAGTAGGCAGGTGATATACAATGTGTAGAGATTACAAAATGTGATTCAACTAGGCATCTCACACAAGAATGTCTGAAATAGTGAGATCTATCATGCACCTCACGTATTTACTATCTAAGCCAAACCCAACCATTTGTCATCCATTTATCATCGTTGTTTTTTTATAGTTTTGTAGCGATTGTAACAACTTCTAGTTAAAACACCATATATAGCTCTAGTGGCTAGCTGATGGAGATATAACACATCCTATCTGGGTGAATTCGATTCTACAAAAAACAAATTATTTCTTACAATTAATAGTGGAAGTAATATATAGATATATATATATATAATATATATAGATATATATATATATATATATATATATATATATATATATTACTCGTCGTACCCAGCTTGTCCACACTCTGCCACTTGAGCATCAGGTCTCGATCGATATATACCCACAAACAATTAAATACTATGATCTTTTAAATTTCTGTCAGTTGCTACTCATAAACTTTTATAATTACATTTTTTTTACCACGATTATGTGTATAATTATGGTCCCCGCATTGTTTAGTCTTGATTTCATCCATGTTTGGTATATATCTTCAATTTATAATAATTGCATTAGGTGATTTTAATAGGGTGATTATAAATTAGAAGAATGGTGAGGAATTATGGATTCCAGAAGTTTGAGAGTAGTAGTGGTATGAGTAGAACATTAATTAGACAAAAACATTCAGACACAAAAAAGGACTTGTCACTGTTGATGAACTAGAGTGATTAATTTTAGTTGCTTTTGCTTTTGTTGGTTTATGAAAAATAGTGAAAGAAAGAGAAAAGAAAGAAATATTTTTTTTGTTTGTTAATTGTTTCATAGTTAAGAAAACTAAAAAGTAATGAAGAAAAGAAGAGGGTAGAGAGAGAGAAACTAAGAGGCGTTTAAGTTGAAAGAGAAAATAGAATACCACAATATTTGGAAGGAAAACGAAAGAATTTTTTTTTTCAGATTAGATACTTTGTTTTCAACTTTCTTTCTTTCCGATTTTTTTTTTTTCTTTAACTAAATAACACAAATACTTTTCTTTTTTTCTTTTTCCTTATTTATTTCCTTTTCCCCACTTTTTATAACAAAACACAGCCTTTAGGTTTCTCATATTAATATACTAAAACGGATTAGATATAGTTCATTTACATTTTGTGATCATAGAATATTCTTTAAATTGAAAGGAAAAAAAAGGAACAAACAATAATATTATACAAATGTGGCTTAAATTACGAATACAGACTATGAACGCAGAAATATAGACAAGCTGAGCTCTCTCATAATGTGGAGGATTATATATATATATATATATATATATATATATATATATATATATATATATATATATAATATATATATATGAGTTGTCAAATTAGATATTAAAACATAATTAGCCCATATTGAAGTTTTCTGCTATAATTATCATTAGCACAAATTCAGTATTCTAAAGCAACCCCTATAGCCGCCGACACAACACGACACAGTAAAAACCAAACACGTACAAGTTCTCAGAGACGGGTACATTATCAACTACCAAGTTAATTTAACGTTATTCTGGCGGACACGATAGCAGATGATCGATCGATCAGTCTCTGCAACTCATGCCGCAGGCGCGCAATCGTAGTCTCCGTCATCGTCGTCGTCCCCATCTCCCCTCGCGGCCTCCGTCGACGCACCGTAGATAGCCTTGTCCATGTATGCAGCAGCAGTACTGGTCATGACCCAAATGCTGCTCTTCTTGCTCATGACCACTGAGCTAGACATGGTGTTGGTATCTGTAGGAGACATTTTCTTTCAAGACCGGAAGAGGAGAGTGGACGTAGTGAGTACTCTGCTGTGGTTCGGAAAGCAGAAGGTGGTTTTGGATGGGTATGGATGAGTGGTGGTGTGGTCGATAACATGTTATATAGCACAGAAAGGTGGCAAACAGTGGGAGCTTGTTGTGGCATAGGCCAGGCACGAGGTGATTCTTGCAGAGGGCGTGCATGGCTCTGCCAGGGGAGAAAGCAAAGGACCAGGGAGTGCCACGTAGGATTCCATGCAGAGTCGGATGTTCTACGTGGAAATTATATCATTGCAAAGGATTTCATGAAGAGTAATGCTATCGTACCTCCAAATTGTCCCTCCAATACATCCCTCCTTATGTGGCAGCTGACGTGGCATGATAAATAATATTATGTGTCATCTGACATGGCCGATGACATGGCAAATTTTAACCCAAAAAGTTAATTACCCATTTTGTCCATGTAATTAATGTTAATATTAATGTAATTAATGTTAATATTAATATTAATTAATATTAATATTAGTTAATATTAATATTAATATGTTAATATTAATGTTAATGTTGATTTTAATGTTAATGTTAATATTAAATTGTTAATGTAACGTTAATATTAATTTAATGTTAATGTTAACATTAATTTAATGTTAATTTTATGTTAATGTTAATTTTAATTTTAAAATTTGTCACATCAGCTGCCATATCAACATGCCACGTCAGCTGCACGTAAGGAGGGACGGTTTGGAGGTACAATTTGGAGGGACAATAGCATTATTCTTTCATGAAATCCTTTTCCAAAGTCCTGATTCTGTCCGAGCTCTCTAGCCTAGTGGTATTAGAGCGGACACCGGAGGGACCGGCAAGGTTCGAGTCCCCCAATTGTGTGTGTGCGTGGGATCACTACACCATAATAGGCGATTACCCACGGTTATTACCGTGACAATTATTTTCGTCACGGTAATAACGTTACTAGTAGGGCGTGGTTATTATTTGGTCACGGTTATAACCGTGAAAATTTATTTTGGTAACGGTTATAACCGTGACAAATATTGTTTTGGTAACGGTTATAACCGTGACAAATAATTGTTTTAGTAACAGTTAAAACCGTGGCAAATATTTTATGTTGTAACGGTTATAACCGTTAGAGAAGTCCAATGATGTGACGTTTTTACCGTGATTAATTTTTCATTTGTCACAGTTATTAATGTGGCAGTTAGTTTGTTTTGTCACAGTTATTACTGTGACTACATTATTTTTTCGTTACTATTCTCCACTAATTGTCACAGTTATAACCATTACAATTGGACTATTTAAATAAAAAAAACTACATTCAACTTGTATCTAAACAATAAACAACATATCCAATTTCATAATATGTTCCTTCATAATAATTCAACCATTCCAAACCAATAACTAAACCACAAAATTTTCAATAACAATTCCGAGCAAGTAACTAATTAACCACATAATTTGCAATAACAATTCAACCATTCCAAACTAGAAACAAAACCACATAATTTGTAATAACAATTCAACCATTCTAAACTAGAAACAAAACCACATAATTTCAAATAACAATTCAACCATTCAAATTAGTAATTAAACCACATAATATTTGAAAAATAAGCAACTAAACCACACATGATGTTCAGTAGCATCCATACATTAATATTTTAGTAAGGAAACATTCCATTGTTAGTTTCAATGACAACAAAACAAGACTCTAGATGCATGAAGCAAACCACAAAACATTTCAAACTATTGTGTTTTTGGATAATCAAGACGAGGCTCTCTTGAGGAAGAATGAAAGTGCTTGCATCCATGCTAAAACTGTACAAATTCCTGCATGTAAGAGAAAAAGAAGTATCAAATTAAAAAGCGTGCAAACTAGTAAAAGAAGTTTCAGAAAAAACATACATGTGAGCACATGTTCTTTGCACATATGACAAACTTCAATGAAGAACACATGCAAAAGTTTTGGGCATTGATTGATATAGACATGAGATTGGAGGTAAGATTTTCACCAAATGACATTTATATGGCTTACAAATACAGATTTAATCATTAATGATCCTATAAGTTGTCTTGCAAAAAAATATATGAAAAATAACAGCAATACTAAACCGCAACCACAGTAACCCATAAATCAATCTCAAGTCTAGCTTCTACGAGACTTACCTTGTAAACCTACAAACATTATAATGCTTGTCTTCCCTTTTTTAGGTGTATAAGAAGGCTTCCCAGGGTCCAAAATCCTGCACAGTTCATCAAAAACAGCCTAAAGAAGATGAAAGCTTCCATTAGTCACCTTATCAAGGAAAGAAAAAAGTTGCCATAAGAATGTGAATAGTGCTATGAAAGAGAGAACTTGAAAAGAAAGATATTTGCAAAATGTCCAGACCTTATATGCAAAAAAACAGCTTCAGTCATATTTACTTGTCCAATCAATAAAGAGGATGTACCATTGCGGACCAGAAAACATAATTTATTTGTAGAATTAGCTGGAGTCGGCACAATTCTTATCTTGGTTGGTAGGAGAGCATTACACAACCAATACATATTATATCAAAGAAACAATATTGAGAAAGATTTATCTGTTGTGTCTTCACATGGAGAAGGAGAATATATGCCAGGAATATGTGGAATAATATAGAAATGTCCATGGAATCACTAGTGATCAAGGGCGGATCTAGAAACTTAGTCAGTGGGGCTTCAGCTCCCACTCCTGTACACATGGATCCGTTCCTGCCAATGATGGAAAGATTTTCAATGGGAAAGGGAATTAGACTTTTGAGAAAGATATCAAACATAGTGAATATTTTAAAAGTATTTAGCTCACTGCATTGTTCTGTTGTGGGCTTCTAGGTTAATTTGTTAGAAGACCAAATGTGAAGTCCTAATGTTCCAGCACATATCATAATGTCATAGGAGAAAAGCACACTTGAGTGCCAAGGTCCTCCAGGGCCTAGAGATGTGCTTGGGCAAAAAAGAAAAGAAAAGCACATTCAGAATATAAAAAACATGTATATGTCATAAATATTTTTATTTCAAGGGAAGGTGTTGTTCCAAAGACGAGATGATTACGAGCAGACATTGAGGAGTAGCCGCTGTGAGGACGAGAAGCGGAGATGTCAAGGATGAGGAAGAAACTTGCAAAGACAAAGTGGTGACAATTGCAAATAGGCGTTGGTGAGGAGAGTCAACAGTTAGTAGTGTAGGGAAATAGTCAACAACGAGCCGTGGAGCAGACAAGTTGTGATGATCTAATTAGAGAATACATCAAAAGATATCTGATGATGCCAGATTTTTATTGGCCGAATAATGAACATTACAGTTAAGACAAAAGGGTATTTATATTTTATACCAATATTATCGGATTCCCCCCACCCCCACCCCCTCTCAGACTCATGTCCTGGATAGTGCGAATAGTGCTTCCATACAAAAAGGAGAAATGCAAGTATTCGGTTTCATCAGTGTTCCTGACCAAGTGTTCAATAGCTGCTGGATAGTGCGAATAGCTGCAGGACAGTGTGTCCGATGTACAGACGGATATAGTCATCCAGATCAAGAATACAAAATATGCATTGCACAAGGTACTCTCTCTCTCTCCCTCTATCTCAAAAGAAAAGTGGAAACATACAACATACAAGCATACCTTAAGGTATTTTAAGGGTCAAATGTACCCATAACATGGCCAATATCAGAGTTGAAAAATATCTACCAAGGCAATCTGAGATATCGACTACGTTATATGGTATATTCTGCAGTAAGTGCGAGCGAATAAAATTGAAATATAGCTAATTAATTCTGAAGATAACCTGATATGCTTCAAATGCATTCGTACCTTTTCTATTATCATTGAAGATCTTTGTCCGCGTCTTTACATACAGACATCCTAGTTCGAATTAATAAGATGCTCTAATAGTATCATATAATATTCATGACTGACTTGAAGAGGAGGAAATTGTGCTATTGAATCGAAAGACTGATTTTTTTTTTTTCAATTAGACCCGACAACGATCTGAATTTTCTCCCCGTTGGTTACAATTTTTATGGTAGATGACATGAACTGTCTTCTCTAGATTCTCCGATTATCTACAAAGATTAAGGTGGTGGTAGCTGAGAGGTCTCATGTCACCCACAGAAGGAAGAAGGTTCTGGTAAAGATGAAGTATATGAAACTCGAAACGAAGCCGGACACTTTCTATACCGAAGAAACAACAAGGTAAGTTGCAATATTCTCGAGTCATTCCTCTAAAACTTTTTTTTTACAACTTACTATTAACATTGCTTATGGCAGTACATTACAATAACAACAGTAAAAAAAAGAATGAAAATGTGTATCCATGACAAAAATAAAATATAAAACTGCAACTGAAGCAACAGAAAAAGAAGCAATCCTGCAAGCAGCAGTTTTCATATCCGGATGATGTTCTTGAACCAACTAGTTTCAGTTGTTTTCCTGACCAAGTGTTCAATAGCTGCAGGACAGTGTTGTCCGATGTACAGACCGATATAGTCATCCAGATCAAGAATACAAAATATGCATTGCACAAGGTACTCTCTCTCTCCCTCTATCTCAAAAGAAAAGTGGAAACATACAACATACAAGCATACCTTAAGGTATTTTAAGGGTCAAATGTACCCATAACATGGCCAATATCAGAGTTGAAAAATATCTACCAAGGCAATCTGAGATATCGACTACGTTATATGATATATTGTTCTCGTAATTTTCTTAGCAAGAAATTTGGCAAGACATAAAATGTTTGATGTGAGATTGTCATCAGCTAATCGGTCTTCCTCAATTGTTTTCGAGCTCCACATCTAACCTAGCTCATTAAACCGCAAACAAAATAGTACACATATAAGAGTATAATTGGGACTTTAAGTACTTGATAAAGTCATGCAACACAAACAAAAGAAAAGTGGAACCATTAAATAGTAATAAGTGCCTAGAAATATATTTTTTCATCAAATTTAGTGTACCTCCAAAAGTACACCACCAACCTTCCTCCGAAGCGCTCCATACTGCATAAAGGAAGCTCAAGATCAATACAATCACATAAACACTTTACTATCAACACATACTTATCGTTTGTATATATATACCTGTTGTCACAAATACCTGAGCCGTTTGGCTCCCCAAACAAGAAAACCTCCATCAGCTATTTCACAAAGAAAAGAAATTCCATCTTGTGGACCATCATAAACTGTTGCTTCTGGCTTTATCACCTCGGACACATAAACGATTTTTTCATCATCTTGCACTTTTCTTCCATGACAGGTAGTGTGAGATGCTATAAATCCCTTGGCTACATCCTCTCTTTCCCGTCCAAGTAAAATAACATTTTGTTTTCCTCCATGAGCCGGTCCATCATTGTTATCATGGACAACATGACCATTATTTTTGTTACCATGGACAACATGACTATTATTGTTGTTACTAGGGACACGACCGACGGTATTCAAAACAGGATTCAAATTTCCTGTAGTTTTACTGATATGCACGGAGTTAGACGCCCCTTCTGTCTCGGGCGTTCCAGAAGCAAAAGTTGGATTTTGGGGCTGATGTGTAGCGTCGCCACGAGTGAGCAATTCCCGTAACATAACCTCAACAACATCCAACCTTTGGAGAACCTCTGGGTTGGTATTTTTGCTGGCAATTGCCTTTGCTGCTTGTCTAATTTTTACTTGCTTCACCGAGGATGTTGAGCTAACTGCACGACAACGACTCTTTTATCGACTCCAAAAACTTCAGCAATAGGGTCAGTCTCAAGGTCTTCTAGGCTTGACACACCATCATGACCACTCGCACTTGCAGCTTCTTTTTGCCTCTTTTCTGCTGCTTCTAATTCATTCTGTGATTTGACATGTTATAAGAAAAATATGAGTTTAAGGAAGCTAAAAAGATTTGAAAAGCTGATATAAAAAACTGATATTTAAAACTGATATTTAAGAAAAAATATGAATAAACTACTTCCAGTGGCACATTTCCAGAACATATATGAAACCTCATTTTATACAAATAGAACCTCATTTTGTACTTACATATTTCTCCAATGCGCATGGAAGCACACTTCCAGTAGCCTTACTTTTGTGGGCTCTCTTCCACGCTTCTGACCGTGTAACACCCTCCGCAGGATGTTCTTCCTCCTACAAGTACAAGTAGGAATTAAAAACAGTCTTCCAAGAGCATGGAAAATAACAATATCAATCTTTTTTGGAGTAAAGTTATAGTATAATACACACCAATTCTTCGTATACTCTTTTATAACTTTTCCTTCCAAGAGCATGGGAGATTTTACATTGGGCCTTGTTTTCAGCATTCTTCTTGCGTTGCTCAATCTTCTTTGGAGTGTACTCATTCTCGATAAACTTCTCCCACCAGATTTTATCAATATCATCAGGACATTGAGCTAGTGCTAGAGGTTTCGGTAAGTATATGCCTTCTTTGTTCTTGATTGTGGCTCGTAGGTGATACTTCATTGTCCTTAAAAATTGTGGAAATTTTGCTTCCAATAGTGGTCGAGCAAGGATGGGATCAATATTGAATTCAAACTCCGTCTGCCACAACAACAATAAAGCATATAAGGCATCCTTTAAGTAGCTGAAATAATTACATAAAATGCTCAAAATATATGTAAAGAAGTAAAACAAAAGAGTGATTTACCATCAACGAATTCCAAAGAGCGTCAGTGTACACCTTATCCACATTCCTCCAGTCATCATAACCAATTGGGATGTGAGCTCGAATATATTTTCCACATCTACTACTCCATTTTGTTTCGTCTTTACCTCTAATTACACCATTTGCTTCAATATGGAGCAAGTATCTTTTGTCTTTTGATGGAGGGGGGGCTTGTGTTCCACTAGGATTGGATGACATTCTGCACTCATCAACACATTAGAGCAATAACAATATCAAAATGAAGAGGTAGCATACAAGGAGAGTAACAATACTACATGTAGTATGATGCATAAGAGGAGGCTCATTGACTCAGAATATCAAACAAGCATTTATAGCAGGATATGAAGACTGAACCAAAAAGTAGCAGGGGACTCACTACATTATTAATATCCACCTATTTAGGCATCTACAATGGAGGTTTCTATCTTCCCTATTTCTATAGAATAAATCTATTTTATAAAAAACTTCACCCAATGGTGATTTCTATCATCATTTCTATCCTATGTGGCAATGACATAGGATATAAAATTTCTACGAGAATTTCTACATATAGAAATTTCTCCATCTCTCATGACAATTATTATTGGACCCCCACACCATAGGATAGAAATGGAGAACCGTATTTTTTTGTTTGTACAATTTCTATGTAGAAATTCTTACAACTAGAATAGAAATCTACTCAAAGTAATTGTAATGTAATCAGAGAAGACTTAAAATACATATAGAAAATTCTCCATGTAATGTAATTGTAATATAACCAAAATCAGAGAAGATTCGAAACCTTAACCAAATAGGCGCTGATTGGAGGGAAGTACCTGATTCTCTTGACCAAACCCCTAAAATTAGAGGGAAGTATCTGATTCTCCTGACCAAACCAAAATAAAACAATAATTATAAAAAAAACACAATAAAAACACAATAAAAAAACACAATAAAAATGCTCTGTATGGTTTACCGATTTTCTAACGTTCTTAGAAAATCGGTACTTCTCTGATTCTCATCGACTTAGGTCTTCGGGGGTTGAGAGAAAGGGAAAGAAGAGGGGTCGAGAACTTAAGCTTTTTCCATACGTTAGGAAGAGAGGACACGGCTGGTGTTTAATTTCTTCCATACGTTAGAGAGAGACAAACATTCGTACCTCTACGTCGCGATCGAGAGTTGGGAGGAAGAACAGGCGATCGAAAGTTGGGAGGAACTTTCGAGCCAAAAGTGAGAACAGGTGATCGAGAGTTGGGAGAAACTCTCGATCGTTTTGTTGGGAGGGAGAAGCGGGAGGGAAGGGGAAAATTTTCGAGCCAAAAGTTGCTGCTGTGAAAATTTTTGAGGGAAATAAAAGGGGATTAGGTTTTATCACACTTTCTCCTTGTCACAGATTTCGTAGAATAAATAATAGTCCTCACGGTTATTAGTGTAACTATAATAAAAGTAATAATAAAATATAAAATTTGATTTTTAGTAACAGTTTTTTAGCTATTGTAACAGTTATAACTATTACTATTTCGTAACGATAATAACCGTTACAAACTATTAAAAAAAACTGTTACTAATTGTATGTTTTGGTGTAGTGGATTTCAAAAAAAAAAGTCTTGATTCCGCAAATAAAAGGATATTCCAAAGTTCTTTGACGTGTGGAAGGATAGTACAATATTACATTTTGTTTACCCTACTACGAAGTCAACTTTTTGTGCGAGTCCTACTATGGGGAAGCAGTTGTCGCTTATCTTACCGTCTAGAGGTTTAGGCAAGTACAATATTACGTTTAGTTTACCTTTATTATATATTGCTAGAGTTCTTGTTCTTACCTTATGTTAGGGATTGTATCTCCAACCCTAGGGTTTGTTATCCCTGCCGCCCCCTCCCCAAATCCTAGGGATTTGTTCCGCCCGTCGTTCCACCTTCACCTATTCCCCTTCCGCCCCCTCCCCAAATCCTAGGGAATTGGTCCACCCGCCGTTTCACCTCACCTCTCTCCCTTCCTTCTCCTGTTGATATCCCTGCTCCGTCATCCTATTCCCCTAATCATGGCCTCTTATAGAGACGTGGTCGATCGGATGGCGACTCTCTTCTCTCTCCAAGGACCGGCGTCGGCCGTCTCCCTCTCTGCGAGAGAGAGCTTTGTGGCGGATCACTGGGCCGCCACCATCGCCGTCAAGCCTTTCTCTTCCCGTCGATTTTCGATCCCCTCATTGGGTTCCATACTTCCAAAACTATGGAAAATTTCTGCGCAAGTTCAGGTCTCTGATCTGGACATTGATGCAGGCACCTTCTTGGTGCGTCTCGAAGCGGCGATGACGGTTGATCGTATTTTTCTTGAAGCCCTCTGGAGCATAAATGATGATCTTCTTGCCATCGAGCGATGTGATCCTGGGAAACTCCCGGAGGAGTATCGCTTTCAATACGCCGATTTCTGGATCCAAATCCATCGCCTGCCACCGAAGTTCCTGAATCACAAGGCTATTTCTAGAATTGCTGAAGGTATCGGCTCTCCTAGAATCTGCTCTATGGAAGATGAAGCGAAATGGAAGACTTTCGCCAGGATTAAGATTTTGATTGACATATCCAAGCCTCTGAAGAAAGAAATCTCCACAATGATCGATGGGCACTCTCTGGGATCGGTTTCTATCAAATATGAACGTTTGCCCAGACTTTGCACTTTCTGTGCGAAGGTTGGTCATTCGTTCGCCGTATGCCCGGACAGAGAATCGTTCACTGCTCTTATTGGGGACGACTGGTCCGAGACTGAGAAGGAGAGGATTACAGTCCTGTTACAACCTCGTATCATAGAGGAGGAATACAGGGCTTCCATGCAACGACCTGTGGACCGACGTAGTTCGGAGGATACTATGAAAGGTCCCAGAGCGGGCTTAGTCTCTCATCCTCAACAAAGGGCTAATGTTCCTCAAAATCACCCCCCTGCGAGATCTGTTACTGACAGGGAATTGGGTAATCCCCAACCTTTTCCTTCCAAAGCTACCAGGTATACCCCCCCACATCTTAGACCCCCTAATCCCCGAGCTGATCTGTCCCTGGACATTGTAAACAAGGGATTCATTTCTACTGATGAGTCATCAGCTGTATACACCCATTCCATCGATCCAATCCCACTGCATCCTAATATCACACTGCCTCTTAATTCTCCATGGTGCTCCCCTAATTTTACTATGGATGATATGGGGCTGGTTCCTATGGACAGTGATCTAATTGAGAGCGAATATGTCATCTGTGAGGAATCTTCATGTGGCTCTCATTCCTTTGATACTTTGTCATCTACCCCTACTGTCAACCTTCCGTCCTCATTGCTCAATTCAGATCATATACCCCTTCCTACGAACCCTAACTTCACCTCTCCCATTGTCGAACTCCCCCCTTCACCCACTCCATCTCCCACTAAAAATCCTCAACCTTCCAGCAAAATGACGTGGAAACGTAGGGCTCGTATGAATCAAGGAGCCCTCACTCCCCTTGATGAGGCCCCTATTAAATCTAAAAAGCGTTATCCTCCACCCATCTTCAATCCTAGAGCCATGAAACGACTGGCTGATTCGATCCCTTTGTCTCCCTTCGCTACTTCTGATACGGCGGCTGTCGTTCAACAGCTGCCCCACCAATGCTAGTCTTCTCATGGAACTGTCGTGGTCTGAGGAATGCCACGACAGTTCAAATGCTCCGCTCATTTCTCTCCGCAACTCACCCCTCTATCTTCTTTCTCTCTGAAACCCTCTCCTCCTCTTCCTACTCCTCTCAAATCTTGCCTTCTTTAGGTTTCCCTAACACTCACGCTGTCCCCTCGAATGGTCGTTCGGGTGGTCTCTGGCTAGGCTGGACTGCAGGCTTAAATGCTGATGTTTGCTTCTTCTTTCCAAATCTCATTCTTCTCTCTGTCAAAAATGATGATGATACTCCTCTTTGGAACCTATTATGTGTGTATGGATGTCCACGAAAGAAGGACCGACCCATGCTTTGGGATTCAATTAAGTCTCTTTCAGAATCCTTCTCCACGCCCTGGTGCTGTATTGGTGATTTCAATGCTATTACATCTGATGGTGAAAAATATGGGGGTCGGGGTTTTGACAGGAATTCTAACTCCTCCTTTATTCAAATGATCAATCAGTGCGGCCTTATTGACCTTGGGTGTGTTGGTCCGGCATTTACTTGGTCAAATGGTCGCAATATGACTCACGTCATCCAGGAGAGACTGGACCGTGCCATGGCGACTGGTGACTGGTGTAGTTTGTTCCCCTTCTCCACTGTTCATACTCTTCCGAGATACAATAGTGATCATGCCCCAATTCTGCTCAACACTAGCAATCGGACTCCGAGGAAGAAGAGCCCCCCTCGTTTCGAGAGTTTTTGGCTCAAACATGATAAGTACTCTGAATTTCTCTCCTCTACTTGGTCTGATGCTAAAGTTAATTCTGGTGATAATTTCATGGGAAATCTTAACTTTCTTATGAGGAAGCTTCACAGGTGGGGGCGGGGCTCTTTCAATGCAATTTCAAATCGCATCAAATCTTTGCAAACTAAATTGCTGAACATCCAAAAAAGCTTGCCAACTTCTGCTCTCCAGATTGATGAGAGAGATATAGTGAAAGAGCTCAATGGTTTACTCATGATTGAAGAAGCCTACTGGTGCCAACGAGCCAGGTGTAAATGGGTTTCTGAGGGTGATAGATGTACCAAATACTTCCATATCAAAGCATCTATCAGGAAAAAGAGGAATGATATTCGATCTATTCAACTTCCTTGTGGGACCTGGACCTCAGAACCTGAGGTAATCTCTGCTTCCATTATAAATCACTTCTCTTCCCTCCTTGGCACGGATGATTCTATTCCCATGGATCCGGAGTTTAGATTCTCTACAAATATCTTATCTGATGAGGAGTCCGCTTCTCTGGGAGCGGTTCCTGACCAAGAGGAAATTGAACATACTGTCCGCAGTATGGGGGCGCTTAAGGCCCCTGGCCCTGATGGGTTTCCTGCATTATTTTATCAAAAATGCTGGGATGTGATCGGTAAGGATCTTATAGCTGCTATTCAAGGTTTTTTTGCTGTGGGCAAACTCAGCAGGGGTATGAATCATACTCACATTGCTCTCATTCCTAAATGTGATACCCCTAAGTCCGCTGCGGACTTTAGACCTATTGCATTGTGCAATGTGTCATACAAGATTATTACAAAAATCTTCACTACTCGCCTGCGTCCCCTTATGGATAAATTGATATCCCCTTTCCAAACTGCTTTTGTTCCTGGAAGACAGATATCCGACAACTGTGTCATTGCTCATGAGATCCTCCTTGCTATGAACAGTCGATCAAAGAAAAGTAAAAATTTTGCTATGAAGATCGACATGGCCAAGGCCTATGATCGACTCTCATGGCAGTTTATTAAATCTGTGTTACATGGATTGGGGGTTCAGGACCGTACTAATGATCTCATTATGGAGTGCATCACCACCCCTAGTTATTCGATATTGATCAATGGATCCCCGGAGGGTTGGTTCCATGCTAAACGAGGGATTAGACAAGGCTGTCCTTTGTCCCCGTTCCTCTTCATCTTATGTTCTGAAGTTTTATCTCAACTATTCTATCGGTTTGAACAAGAAGATCTCTACAGAGGTATGCGTATAAATCGTTATACACCATCTATTTCTCACCTACTATTTGCAGATGATATTCTAGTGTTTGGCAAAGCTTCTTCAAATTCTATTGCAACTGTCCAAAGGATTTTCAATCAATACTCTGCATGGTCTGGGCAACTAATTAATTTCGGGAAATCGAGCATCCACTTCAGTTATAGTGTTCCTTCCCAGGAACGAACTGAGCTTTCGAGAATTCTCAATCTACCACCTATGCGCAGCTGTGATAAGTACCTGGGGCATCTATTGCTTCTTCCAAAATCAAGGCTCAGCACCTATAATAATCTCCTGGAGAAAATTTCTTCTCGACTGAAGGGGTGGAAATCGAAACTTCTCTCTCACGCGGGACGCTCCATTCTGATCAAATCCACTCTGGGTTCCATTCCTATTTATTACATGTCTTCCTATAATATTCCTAAAGGTATCAGTAATGCTATTGATCGCCAGTGCAGGGATTTCTGGTGGGGACACGACGAAGCAAGCAGGTCGATGCACTATATAGCCTGGAAGAAATTCATGCTACCCAGGAAGGAGGGTGGGTTGGGCTTCCGCAATCCTAAATGGGTCAATGATTCTCTTATTGGCAAGCTCCTATGGAGATTCATAACCAATCCACACCAGCTTTGGGTCCAGATACTCACTGGAACATACTTACAAAATCGATCAATTTGGCACATCACAAAATGTAAGAGTGCTTCACCTACGTGGGCAAGTTTACTTGATGCTCGTGTATATCTTGAAGGGAAAGTCCTTTGGAAAGTGGGGAAAGGTTTCATACATATTTTCAACGAACCATGTGTGAAACCCGTATTTTTAGTTTACTTCTAATTTTTTATTTGCTAAATAAAATTTTGTTAGCAATAAATTTTTCTTTAGAATAATGTTAGATGTTAATAATATTTATTTAAGAGTAAATTATTTTCCAAATAGTTAAACTTGGATTTTTGGCATGTCAGCCCGGACTTGAACCCAAATTTGAACATAAAATATTTTTATAAATTGTACAAAAATTTTCTAAATAATATTTCCTTTAAAAATATTTTTAGTTGTCTAAAATTTTCCTAGCCCAAAGCCTTTAAATTTTATTGAAACCCATTGCTTTGGCCATTAGTTTCAATCCTGGCCCAAACTCATTATTTTTCTAAGTCCAATTGGACCTAACCCAAGCCAATTATAGGCTAACCTATAAATCTTGAATGGGTTTCAAACCCATTCGTATGTCTCAACCCATTAAGTCTATACTTACTCTTGGTATTGAATGACATATATTAAGTGTCTGATGAAGAAAACATTCAATAGCCTTTTCATTCTTCTTTAGTGTTGGGTGCTGTGAGTGGCCTTTGTGAACCGAAGAAGTTTTCTTCTTCTTCCCACCCGTCGACCCCCTCGCCTTCCATAACCGGCCGACCATCAAGCCAGGATGGCACTCCATCTTCTTAAATGGTAACCTTCACTACCTATTTCCTATAAAAGGGGCTTTTCCCCATCATTTTTTTCCACACCATCACCATCTTCTTCATCCTCTTTCCAAATCAACTATTTTCCGGCGATCCCCTTCTCGATCCTCCCCGGCGAACCACTGGCCGAGTTTTCCCGAGGCCGACGCCCCTTTCCAGCGCGACCGAGCCGCTTCCCGGCGCTCCCGTCGACCCGCGCGGCCCCGCGTCACCGCCGCCCGCGCCCGACCGGCGACCGCCGCCGTCCACCGCCGGCACCCCGCGTGGCCTTCGTCCGTCGACCCTTTGCTCGCCCCTGTCCATGTCCAGCACTGTCCGTTTTGCCGTTCGGTTCCGCGACCCAAATTCGGGATTTCCTTCGACTTCGGTTTTGGGTATAATTTCTGGAACTCTATTTTCCTTTCTGTCGATGATGAATTCTCTGGTCCCCGAATCCTTCGGGATTTCGGTTTTCGACAACGTAATAGTTACGTTGCTATTTCGGCTTTTCCGAAAATCTCGGAAATGATTGCTGTGGTTTGTTTTCTGTGATTAAATAGAATTATTAGGACAGAACTGGGTTCTGTAGTTTTTCTCGGATTTTTGAGAACTTTTTAAGAAGAGATTCTCTGTTTTCTGTATTCTCGGGTTTTCGAGAATTAATGGAAATGATTGGAGATTCAAATTTTTGCTCTTAAGCTCTGTGAATGAGATTGGATAATGTTCTGTTATTGCTTTTGGGTTCTGTTGGGAATTTTCGGTTAATATGCTGGAATTGAATTCTTTTGGGAAGTTAAATCGGAATGGTTTCGGGTTTCGGGAATTTCGTTATCATTTCGGAAATGCTGTGTTGGTTTTGGAAAAATATGTTCTATGGATATATATATGAATTTCGAGTTTTGGAAATTATTTTGCAGGTATATCGGAAGCATTTCCCAGTTTTTGGGTTGACCGAAAACAGAGGGAGTGCTGCCGAAATTTTTAGAAAATTATAAAAATGATTTTCAAAGGATTTTCGGATAATATTATTTTTTTTTATATATTATTTTGGGCGACGACCATATTGGTCAATGGGCCCCAGCGAAATGCAAACGCACCGGTTCGTCCGGACGTTGAGGCAGAGTAGCTGTATTTGAAGATTGGACCAGTTCTGAGACATTCTAATAATTTACAAATTTAGTTAAAATTTTATTATTTAATTTTTAGGTGATTTAAAAGGACTAACCCATTTTTCTCTTATTTAAATTCATGTATTAATTTGTAAGGGCATAAGCCTATTCTTTTATTTTCTGCAAAAGTTTGTAATCAGTAGGAACATTAGATTTGTGAATTCTGGGATTGAGTAAACGAGTAGGATTAATCAATAATATTATTAATTATTAATTAATAATTCACGATTTTCTCATTTTAAGAAAAGAAATTATATTTTTATTTAGTTATTATAAAACACCAATTTTTTTCCCAATAAGTTAATAAAATACCAAGTTTTATATTTAAATTGAAAATTACAAGTTTTCCCGAAAAACCTAAATAAATTGAATTTCTAAATTCAAACTCATTAGTAAACGTTATGATGTTGTGTTAGTTAGCTAATAACTAAAATAGACTAGGAAAGACAAATAGAGATTGCAACTAGATTTTTCTGGTATTTGTATTTCTGAGATAAAGTTCCCCGGAATGTAGGATTTCAAGGAAGAACGTGACCTTTCGAATCCCGAAGTACAAATCTCGACCAATTGAAATTCAAGGCAAGTATGGTTGTGTTAATTTCAGTTTAATTAATATTAGAATATTGCATATTAAATACACAATTGTTACACGTACTCTCTCCTAGAGTAACACATTGAATCATTGCATCGGGATAATGGGGAGTAGTGTAGTTATCTATGATCAAAGCCCAATAGTAAATGAATGTGCGAGCTTACCCCTCTTCACACGGGGTTAGGCCGGACCGTATCAATAGGATACAAGTGAATCATCCTAAACCGGTCATAGATACTGCATACTCAAATCACAATTGTTTTATAGTTGAAAATCATTTTTCCAAAGTTATTTTAATATTTCAATTTTCTATTCATTATGCAAATTGTTATTTTCATAATTGTACTTGCTCCTTTCCTGACTGGATTCCCCACACCCAATAGGTCCTATTGATGACTCAGAGCTACAGATTAGTAGCTATTACGACCCAGAGCTGTATCCTGCTATGCTTCCAGAGGAGGTTCCTGATGTTGATGATGATACTTCTGCTTAGATGGAGATTTGTTGTCTTTTATTTAAATTAATGTTATTTTAAAAGTGGTGAACTCTTTTGTAATGAACAAGTTTATTTTATCGTTAAATTAAATGTTGTGGCAATTAAAAATTTTAAATGTTGTTGATTGTACCTGCATATGGAATACAGCTTACTGCCGCCGTCTCAACAACGGTGCAGGCTGGGCATGATCCGAGTCGACCCAAGAAATTGGGATCGGGTCGTGACATGTTTTTAGTGGTGGCCCATGCAGGTCAACTAAATCAACAATTTAGGAAAACTAGAAACAATTAGGAACACTAGAACATCAAAATTGCCACAACATAGGACCGATTTATATATGATAAATATTTTTATAGACTGGTAGGTTACCTTGCTTATGCTTGCATCCTAAACCTTCCAGAGAATGACCACTGACAAAACCAACTCTGCTGGCGATGTGGTATCATCTCCGGATCGAACCCCGCCTCTTCAGTCAAGTCAGAGCTTTTCACCCAACCAGCTGATTGATCATCCTCACCAATCATCCAGTGAAGTTTTCCCCACACTGGCAAATCCTACCTCTCCTCTAACTGGGTTACTTTTCTTTGAGGAAGTACCCACTCATGTTGCTTCACCAGTACCAGAGAACACCTCTCAGATGGTTGCTCTATTTCAAGAAATCCTAGAGTATCAGAAGATTCAAGCTGAACAGATGGATATCTCGAGAGAAGTCATGAAGAATATCAACGACGCAACCTTAGCCATTTTAAACCAAGTTGGAGCGGAACCTCGTCCTAGGAGGGATACCCATGAGAATAGAAGATATTTGGGCCCTGTCCGACAACCATATTGCAAGAAGCTTTTGGCTTGTGCCTACTGTAAGAGACCTGGTCACCAAGCCAACATTTGTCGCAAGAGATTAAGGCAATGTTTGGTGTGTGGATCTGCTGAACATCAAGTTAAGGACTGCCTCTTATCTTATCATCGTATCGGAGCGTCTATTATGCCACAACCTCAGGACTCTATCCAACAGACCGTAGGAAGGGATGAAGCAGAATCAAGGATCATAGAAGAGGAAGAAAATGGAGATGCCCAAGCAAGAACCAGAACCATGAAGAATAGTACTTAGGACTGCTGAGTAGTATTATCTATTAAGAAGCTGTAACAAGATGTCCCTAGATCAATTATGAGAGTTTTGTTGTAATTCTCTTATATGAATAAAAATCTTAGTTACATCTTCATGATAGAAGTTTTCCCTAATAGTTTCTGGATTACCCTATGCATAGAAATATTCCATTAACCTAGTACCTAGCTCCTTCCCTATGACTAAGTGATACTATAGAATCGACCTGAAGGAAGCCAAGGAAATGAAGGATTAGATCAATGGACTAAAGGTGTTGGGTTTCATATAAGACGGAGCTTCACTCTAAGAAGCATCAGTCTTGTTTGTATCCAAGAAGGATAAAACAATATGGATGAGAGTAGACTATCAGGGCACTGAAGAATTACTTTTTCTCGACTGATGATCTATCCAAGTTGAGTGAACTTAAGGGTTTTCGGAGATTAACTTAAGAACTGACTACCATCAGATTAAGATCATGAAGGAGTACATTCTCAAGACGACATTCAACACCAAATACTGGTAGTTGAATTTTTGGATCATGTCTCTTGGAATGATGAATACTCATATTGTGTTCATGAATCTCATGAACAGAGTCTTTTTATGAGTAATTGAATCAGTTTGTTGTCTTTTCTTTAGATAACAAAAATCTGATATACTCAAGGACTGAAGAAGAACATGAAGAGCATCTGAGAAATTTCTAGGAACTTTGAAGAAGTTTTTGGTAAGCTATCAAGACATGAATTTTCTTAGATAATGTGGTTTTTGCCATAATGTCACAAGAGAAGAAAATTTGATAGACTCTAGATAGATAGCCGCTGTGGAGAAGTCGTATATCTAAGTTCAATGGTTTCTTGGACTTGATGGGATACTACTGGAATCTGTGTAGGAATTCGCCAAGATTGCTGAGTCGATGATGAAGCTGACTCGATAGAATGAAGAGTTTGTCTGGACGCATTTAAGAAGCTGTAGAAGAAGCTTACCAATCCTTGCGCTACCCGCAGGATCCGGTGGTTTCACCATCTACAGAGATGTCTCAGGAAAAAGACTGGGTTGTATTCTTCAACAACATGGGAAAATAATTGTCTACATATCTAGGCAATTACGGACTCATGAGAAGAACTATCCCACACATAATTCGGAACTTGTTGTAAGTATCCTTGCTTTAAGGCTATGGAATTATTATGGAAAGGGAGTAAAATTATATACGGACTATAAAAGTCTGAAATATATTTCTACTCAGAAAGAGCGGAATATTGGGTAAACGAAGACGATTGAAGCTGATATCGATGGTTTGACCAAGAAGCGGCACCTAGACATCAGGAAGTTGGGCTGGAGAGCATACTGTCTGAAGATAGAAGGATGGAACTAGATGCTGATTCAGTGTCAATAAAGCTGCAAGTGAGATCGAGTCTGAAGAACAAAGTCAAGAAGACGCAGTTTCAAGACAAGGCACTTGTAAACTTAGAGATCAAGTGTTGGCAGGAACATTTGGGAGTTTCTCTATTGCCAACGATGGAACACATAAATGGATTTTGTGTTAGGATTACTTTGTTCCTAAGGAGGGAAGATCACCAATTGGATTTTGTGGACTGACTGACCAAGTCAGTTCATTATGAAGTTGCTTTATTCACGAAAGAGTTGGCGGCAATGTGCAAGAGACACATCTACCGGATTCATGAAGTTCCAACTGACAGACAATCAAAGAAGTCAATCTAGACGTTTGAAGACATGCTGAAAAATCTTGCCTCCTGGAATCTGGAGGATCTTGGAAAGATCAATTATCTTTGGTAGAGTTTTCTTACAATAAATACCCAGTTAGCATCAGTACAACATCATTGAAGTTTTGGATGTAGTTTTCGTACATAACTTGCATAGGACGATGTAGAAGAAAGAATACTGTTAGATCCAGAGAGAGTAACTGGCGCAGCAGAGGAAGTGAAGATGATCAGAGACAAGCTATGATAGACAGAAGCACTGGGCAGACAACAGTTGTCAACCACTGGAATTTGTAGAAGAAGGCAGTGTCAGAGAAACCAGTAACAAGCATAGTCAGAGGTGAGATGAAGATCAGGCAAAGTTGAATCATTATTCCTATTTCTTTCCATACTCATCTGTTTCATTTTCAAATTTGACATTATGCTTGTTAGCCTAGTTTTGCGAGCTATTCCTTTTTCAAGCTTGATCATGACATTATCTTATTGGAGGCCTCCATTAATATATTGTCTAATCAGAACCGGTGCAATGATGGTCTGATCAACCTCATACACTTTGGTTCGCTTTATATTTTATTTTGTCCCTAAATTGTCTCATCCATGATTACCTTTAAAAATTCTTATTGTTTGAACCTGAATTGAACACCATACTCGTGTCTAATTGAATTGTGGGAATCCTGTCCTACCTGTCCTTAAATTTCGAGGACGAAATTTTCTAAGGAGGGAAGGTTGTGAAACCCGTATTTTTAGTTTACTTCTAATTTTTTATTTGCTAAATAAAATTTTGTTAGCAATAAATTTTTCTTTAGAATAATGTTAGATGTTAATAATATTTATTTAAGAGTAAATTATTTTCCAAATAGTTAAACTTGGATTTTTGGCATGTCAGCCCGGACTTGAACCCAAATTTGAACATAAAATATTTTTATAAATTGTACAAAAATTTTCTAAATAATATTTCCTTTAAAAATATTTTTAGTTGTCTAAAATTTTCCTAGCCCAAAGCCTTTAAATTTTATTGAAACCCATTGCTTTGGCCATTAGTTTCAATCCTGGCCCAAACTCATTATTTTTCTAAGTCCAATTGGACCTAACCCAAGCCAATTATAGGCTAACCTATAAATCTTGAATGGGTTTCAAACCCATTCGTATGTCTCAACCCATTAAGTCTATACTTACTCTTGGTATTGAATGACATATATTAAGTGTCTGATGAAGAAAACATTCAATAGCCTTTTCATTCTTCTTTAGTGTTGGGTGCTGTGAGTGGCCTTTGTGAACCGAAGAAGTTTTCTTCTTCTTCCCCACCCGTCGACCCCCTCGCCTTCCATAACCGGCCGACCATCAAGCCAGGATGGCACTCCATCTTCTTAAATGGTAACCTTCACTACCTATTTCCTATAAAAGGGGCTTTTCCCCATCATTTTTTTCCACACCATCACCATCTTCTTCATCCTCTTTCCAAATCAACTATTTTCCGGCGATCCCCTTCTCGATCCTCCCCGGCGAACCACTGGCCGAGTTTTCCCGAGGCCGACGCCCCTTTCCAGCGCGACCGAGCCGCTTCCCGGCGCTCCCGTCGACCCGCGCGGCCCCGCGTCACCGCCGCCCGCGCCCGACCGGCGACCGCCGCCGTCCACCGCCGGCACCCCGCGTGGCCTTCGTCCGTCGACCCTTTGCTCGCCCCTGTCCATGTCCAGCACTGTCCGTTTTGCCGTTCGGTTCCGCGACCCAAATTCGGGATTTCCTTCGACTTCGGTTTTGGGTATAATTTCTGGAACTCTATTTTCCTTTCTGTCGATGATGAATTCTCTGGTCCCCGAATCCTTCGGGATTTCGGTTTTCGACAACGTAATAGTTACGTTGCTATTTCGGCTTTTCCGAAAATCTCGGAAATGATTGCTGTGGTTTGTTTTCTGTGATTAAATAGAATTATTAGGACAGAACTGGGTTCTGTAGTTTTTCTCGGATTTTTGAGAACTTTTTAAGAAGAGATTCTCTGTTTTCTGTATTCTCGGGTTTTCGAGAATTAATGAAAATGATTGGAGATTCAAATTTTTGCTCTTAAGCTCTGTGAATGAGATTGGATAATGTTCTGTTATTGCTTTTGGGTTCTGTTGGGAATTTTCGGTTAATATGCTGGAATTGAATTCTTTTGGGAAGTTAAATCGGAATGGTTTCGGGTTTCGGGAATTTCGTTATCATTTCGGAAATGCTGTGTTGGTTTTGGAAAAATATGTTCTATGGATATATATATGAATTTCGAGTTTTGGAAATTATTTTGCAGGTATATCGGAAGCATTTCCCAGTTTTTGGGTTGACCGAAAACAGAGGGAGTGCTGCCGAAATTTTTAGAAAATTATAAAAATGATTTTCAAAGGATTTTCGGATAATATTATTTTTTTTTATATATTATTTTGGGCGACGACCATATTGGTCAATGGGCCCCAGCGAAATGCAAACGCACCGGTTCGTCCGGACGTTGAGGCAGAGTAGCTGTATTTGAAGATTGGACCAGTTCTGAGACATTCTAATAATTTACAAATTTAGTTAAAATTTTATTATTTAATTTTTAGGTGATTTAAAAGGACTAACCCATTTTTCTCTTATTTAAATTCATGTATTAATTTGTAAGGGCATAAGCCTATTCTTTTATTTTCTGCAAAAGTTTGTAATCAGTAGGAACATTAGATTTGTGAATTCTGGGATTGAGTAAACGAGTAGGATTAATCAATAATATTATTAATTATTAATTAATAATTCACGATTTTCTCATTTTAAGAAAAGAAATTATATTTTTATTTAGTTATTATAAAACACCAATCTTTTTCCCAATAAGTTAATAAAATACCAAGTTTTATATTTAAATTGAAAATTACAAGTTTTCCCGAAAAACCTAAATAAATTGAATTTCTAAATTCAAACTCATTAGTAAACGTTATGATGTTGTGTTAGTTAGCTAATAACTAAAATAGACTAGGAAAGACAAATAGAGATTGCAACTAGATTTTTCTGGTATTTGTATTTCTGAGATAAAGTTCCCCGGAATGTAGGATTTCAAGGAAGAACGTGACCTTTCGAATCCCGAAGTACAAATCTCGACCAATTGAAATTCAAGACAAGTATGGTTGTGTTAATTTTAGTTTAATTAATATTAGAATATTGCATATTAAATACACAATTGTTACACGTACTCTCTCCTAGAGTAACACATTGAATCATTGCATCGGGATAATGGGGAGTAGTGTAGTTATCTATGATCAAAGCCCAATAGTAAATGAATGTGCGAGCTTACCCCTCTTCACACGGGTTTAGGCCGGACCGTATCAATAGGATACAAGTGAATCATCCTAAACCGGTCATAGATACTGCATACTCAAATCACAATTGTTTTATAGTTGAAAATCATTTTTCCAAAGTTATTTTAATATTTCAATTTTCTATTCATTATGCAAATTGTTATTTTCATAATTGTACTTGCTCCTTTCCTGACTGGATTCCCCACACCCAATAGGTCCTATTGATGACTCAGAGCTACAGATTAGTAGCTATTACGACCCAGAGCTGTATCCTGCTATGCTTCCAGAGGAGGTTCCTGATGTTGATGATGATACTTCTGCTTAGATGGAGATTTGTTGTCTTTTATTTAAATTAATGTTATTTTAAAAGTGGTGAACTCTTTTGTAATGAACAAGTTTATTTTATCGTTAAATTAAATGTTGTGGCAATTAAAAATTTCAAATGTTGTTGATTGTACCTGCATATGGAATACAGCTTACTGCCGCCGTCTCAACAACGGTGCAGGCTGGGCATGATCCGAGTCGACCCAAGAAATTGGGATCGGGTCGTGACACCATGGGTTCCTGGGTTGCCTGGATTCAGGGTCAGTGTCCTCTCTGATACTGAATACACTCCCAGGCTTGTTCGTGATCTCATGGATTCAAGTGGTCATAACTGGAATGTTCCTCTGATCCATTCTCTTTTCCCTCCCTGGGAAGCGAAGGCCATCATTGATATCAACCTCCAGGCGGGAGAGGTAACTGACAAGCTCATTTGGACAAGCTCCAAAACGGGTGAGTTTTCTTCCAAATCCCTTTACGAATCTATACGATGTGGTCTTCCTTCCTGTTCGTCTGATTCTGGCTCTATGCTCAAATGGGAGCGTATTTGGAAACTACCATTCATTCTCCCCCGCATCCAGATGTTTGTGTGGCGGCTGTGGCACAATGGACTTCCCCTGTTCTCTACTATCAATATGAGAAACTGTCAGGTGAGTCCTTTGTGCCCGTTTTGCCAACTTGAGGATGAAACTGTGGATCACTTGTTTATTCACTGCCACATTGCCAGGGAGGCTTGGTTTATAAGTCCCTTGGGAATGCGCACAGATCATTGTGTCAGCCTTCATTCCCTCTTATCTGCTTGGGTAAACGAAAATTTTGATTGTGATGTTGTCCGGATGGGGGCATCGATACTTTGGGCTATCTGGAAATCTAGAGGGGATTGTGTTTATCGAAAAATTGCTCCACGTCCCCAGTATATCATCAAACATGCTATGAACCTCCTTGCGTTGCACACTGAGGAGCTCCAAAACAAATCAAAGGAGATTAGCAACCTGAGGCTTGAGGCCGATGATGGTAATATATGGCAGGCGCCTCCCCCTGGTTCTATCAAGATCAATGTCGATGGGGCGACATCCCCGGTAGGCAGCGCTGCTGCTGCTGTTGCCAGGGATGAATTGGGATCCTTTATCATGGCTGAAACAAAGTATCTCTTAAACCACAATCCTATTGATCAATGTCTCCTAGCTGAACTGGAGGCTATTAAGCTTGGGATTGGATTAGCTCGACTCATGCCTACAAGTAATATCATCATTGAAGGAGACTCTATGGTGGCTCTCCGGATTCTCAAAGGGGAACCTCGATTAACTCCATGGCGACTGCTGGATTTGGTTGCTGACATTCAAAAGGATTTGGCTGGTGGCCAAGCCGTTCAAATCCTATTTGTAAGAAGAAGAGGAAACAACGTCGCTCATGTTCTTGCCGGGGAAGCTCGACGTTCCCTCACTTCTGAGAAATTTTCTTCGCCTCCTCATTGTATTATCCAGCCTCTCACTGAGGACTGCTTTATGACTGTAAACAATTCTGATTGATTCAATAAATGCCTTTCTTTTCAAAAAAAAAAAAACCTTATGTTAGGGATTCAGATTCATATTGTCTATTACTTGTGCATGAGAGATAGTGTGTATTCCATTATTCTTTGTATACATGTTCAGGTAGTAATTCTTGTTTACCAATGTTCGTACTTCAATGTTGTCATGAGCATGTTTACTTGTGAGAGTTGAGTAAGGAGAATACAACCACCAGGCATGTGATGTACAATGTATAGAGAGTACAAAATGTGATTCAACCAGGCATCTCGCACAAGACTGTCTGAGAATAGTGATTCTGTCATGCACCTTACATATTTACCGTCTGAGCCAAATCCAACTACTTGTCATCCATTTATCATCGTTGTTTTATTGTTGTTTTTTTAGCGATGTAACAACTTCTAGTCAAAACACTATAGCTCTAATGGCTAGCATATAAAGATATAATGCATTCTGGCTGGGTGGATTCGATTCCACAAAAGAACTATATATATATATATATATATATATATATATATATATATATGAAGCGGATCAAAAGTTCCCCTTAGAAAACCCCCTAAAAACTCCCTCACTCTAATTCGTAATTTAATGTTAATATTAATGTTAATATTAACATCAAATACTAAAATTAACATTAAAATTAATATTAATATTAACATTAACATTAACATTAACATTAACATTAATATAAAAATAAAAAAATTAATATTAACATTAACATTAATATTAACATTAATATTACGGATTAGAGTGAAGGGAGGTTTTTAGGAGATTTTCTAAGGGGGGCTTTTGATCCGCTCCTATATATATATATATATATATATATATATATATATATATATATATATATATATATATATATATATATATATATATATATTGAAGAAGGGTACTTCATTGATGAGAAAACTATTTACAGACGACTCATATTACATTTACAAGCTCCCAAGAGAAACACAATCTCAGCAAGCATCTTACTTGCGGACATAAGCTGCTACCCATGGTCTGCTATGGCGCTGGCTCCCGCATAATCCGAACGTCTGCTTCGATGTTATTAATAATACCAGCAATCGAAGCTCCGACTCCTTCGAATACCCGTCTATTTCTTTCTCTCCAAACATGCCAAATGGCGGATAGCAGACGGATGCGAGCACTATTGTATATCTCCTTCCTACGAGTCTTAAAGTTCAAGATCTCCGTCACTATCTCAGTTAACTCAGAATTCGAACCAACAGATAATCCAATCTTCAGTTGACAGTGTCTCCATATCTGACTGGAGAACGCGCATAAGTAAAAGAGATGTTCCCTGCTTTCTGGTCCTCCTCCACATAGAACACACGCTGTCACGTCCCAGAACCAGAATACTGGAGAGCGGGGGGCAGACATAGCCAGCTACGTATAATGAAATGGGATCCACTCCACTATACGGTCACGGCTGTCTAGATATATGAGGGTTTATCTACAAGCCAACAGTCTCTTAAGGTCATGAACAAGCCTAGTGTCTCAATCATAAGCAAGTAAGTAAATGTTACAAGATGTAAGATCACCAAATATACAATAGTAAGGTGTCCCAAACATTACATATTCAGCTGATCATGAAGCTAGTCGTACAAAATGTGAGGACTAGCAAGAGTTTTAGTCATACATGATCAACCCTAGGTTGCCAATCATGTTACAGCCCGTAGGCAGACAGTAAGTAAAAATGTACACGAGCTAACACTTGCTCGGCGGCTAAACGCCTCAAAAGAATAATTTTACAATAGAGTGGGAGAGCAAAAATAAACCCACTCGTTGCCCTGCACTACCAAAATAAGTCATATTACCGACGTAATTAGCGACGTTTTAAGAAAACGTCGCAGGAAAATAATAATTTAGCGACATTTTTTTATAACGTCGCAAGACGTCACTATTAGCGACTGACAGCGACGTTCTGCGACGTATTTAAACTACGTTTGCGTTTTAAAGAGCTCACGTCGCGTATAAGTCGGTAAACGTCGCTAATATTAGTGATATTAGCGACGTTTTTCGACGTATTTATTACTTCATCGCTAATATCAATGATATTAGCGACGTGTACCGACGTTCTTATATGACGTCGCTAAAGTGTGAATATAGGTCAGGTTCGAGTTTTCATTCCCCCCATTATTTCCCCCCAATATTTTCCTTCCCCCCCGACCCCGAGCCGGCTTCCCCCACCCCGTCGACCCCCGTCCGACCGCGCCCTCGGCGACCCCCACCGACCTCGGCGACCCCTCTCCTCTCCCCAACCCTCCCCCTCCCCCCCCATCAGCTCCCCGGCCGACCGTCGGTGGCCGCCGCGAGCACCGACCCCCTCTCCTCTCCCCGACCTTCGTGACCGCCGCGAGCACCGACCCCGTCCTCCGGAGACCGTCGACCCCCTCTTCCCCTCGTCAATTTGGTAAACCCTAACCCTAACGCCATTTTTATTACTTTTTTTCTTTTTTGCATATTATTCTGATCAATGTAAACCCCCATTGGAGATGGCGTAGTCCTTTAAAATTGGGAAAGAAGATGTAAACTAGGTTTGGGGTTTCGGATGGGGCATGTGGGACTGATGGTTTGGGGTTTCCCTACATAACTATGATACCTACACTGTTCTGGGAATTTTCAGAGATTAATAGGATAATAAATTGGTTAATTAATGTAATGTATGGTTCACTAAATGATGTGGTTATATGATTACATGGGTTATGCTACTCAACTTGGGTTTGCATTACATGGGTTTGTATTTTGGGGTTCAATTTGGGTTTGCATTACATGGGTTATGCTACTCAACTGAACTGTAAGTTTTATATTAATATTGAAATTAAATGATAAATATAGACTGTGATGTAATGTTAATACTGGGATTGATTTGTGGATTTTAGTTTGTTTAGATATTGTTCACAGTTATGTAGATGTTAAGTTTATTTCATATCTTACATGTTCAAAATGTCATGATATGAATATATGCAATAACTGAGAAATGAGATGAACTTGAGATGTAATGTATAACTAAGATTGTTTTTGAACATTAACCTGAGATTAACTGAACATGAAACCTGAGAATGCATACATGACTGAACTTGATTTTCCTTTCCTTCATGCATATAACTTGAGATTTATATGAACTGTTAAACTTGGAAATGAATGTATGAACTCTTCTTCTTTTACCTTTTTCCTCTCGTAAATCTAAAAACACTTGTTAAATCTGAGATTGAATCTCATTAGACTGACTTGGGTTAGATGTCTAAACCTGGGGTTAACACTCTCCTCACCTGCTGTACATTTTTGAGTCCACCAGAGATGGACTGAACTTTGACATGGTGAACACCCACACACCCTATTAAACCTAGATTTTGACTTAGTTTGACCAGAAAGTTAACCCATATTCAGTCAAACCCTAGATTTTGACTTAGTATATGGTTACTAGATCCTAGTGTAGAGTAGTATGTAGAGGAGTATGGCTACTAGTGATATATATATATATGTAGGTCCATGTGTATCTGTATCGGACTATCGCTATCGGTATCGAACTATCGCTATCGGTATCGGACTATCGCTATCAGTATCGAACTATCGGTATCGATCGAACTATCGGTATCGGACTATCGCTATCGGTATCGGACTATCGCTATCAGTATCGACCGTATATACTTAGTATCGGACGTAGCAGATTAGTATCGATCAGTATATAGGTTTGTGTTAAGATCAAGGTTCAAAGTATCGGTATCGGAATAGTAGGCCGAATAGGAGGCCGAGATAGTCGAATGAGAAGAAGGGAAGAAGGGAGGAGCAGATGGGTCCAGAGCCATGGTGGAGGAGGAGAAGTAACATGAGAGCAGTTTCTGCCGTAACATCTCCTGTGGCTCTGCTGGCAACTGAAGTCCAGATGCTACAAAGGACGATCCTTCGCTGAAATCGACTACAACACCCATCAGTTCAAGTTCATTCCTATATGAGTAGATTCCAATGCCATAGAAGCCATCAGTTTGTTGACCTTCCTCTATGGCATTAGAATATACTCATCTAGGAATGAACTTGAACTGATGGGTGTTGTAGTTAATTTCAGCGAAGGATCGTCCTTTGTAGCATCTGGACTTCAGTTGCCAGCAGAGCCAGGAGATGTTACGGCGGAAACTGCTCTCATGTTACTTCTCCTTCTCTACCATGGCTCTGGACCCATCTGCTCCTCCCTTCTTCTGATACTAATCTGATACTCTCTAATACGGTCTACCTAACCTATATACTAATACTAATCTGATACTCTCTGATATTAAGTACATCCGGCTTACTAGCTAGCGGATCCACCAGTTACATGATTATATACTAATTATGTTTAGTTTGTCTTACGATACAGATTTTCACTACCTTGATGTATCTATCTTACAGAATTATGGAGCTGAATTACTATCTGCGGAATCGTACTTGGATGTACAACCGTCATCCTGATGACATGTGCGGTGTGCGGGATGAATTCATAGAGGGTGTACACCAGTTCCTGCAGTTTGCCAAGGCGTTCCCTCAGTACATGGACGGTACCAAAATTAAGTGTCCGTGTGTGAGATGTCGCAACTTGAAATATCATCCAGAAGTGGATGTCACGTATCATTTGTACTCGAAGGGTTTCACGCCGAATTACTATCAGTGGAGCGAGCACGGAGAACTTGTGTCTTTAGCATCGGAGTACGAGCCTTATGTGGATGTCCACAACAACGCTCCTTACGACGATGGGTTGGTGAACATGGTTTTTGACGCGGCCGGGCCTAGTTTCGATCCGGATGATCATGATGCACCTGAGGAGGCACCGAACCCCGATGCTGCACAGTTCATGGAGTTGCTGGAGAATGCAAGGACTCCATTATATCCTGGTTGTGAGGATCATTCACCGTTGGAGGTGGTTACAAGATTGTTGAGCATCAAGTCCGATTTTAACATGTCGCAAGATTGCTACAACCGTATTATGGAGTTGCTTATAAAAATATTGCCTGAGGGTGCGAAGTTGCCTAAAGACTTCTACCGGTCTAAGAGGATGGTTAGATCGCTCTGGATGGGATATGAAAAAATCGATGCCTGTCGCAACGGGTGCATGTTGTACTACAAAGACGACAAGGATGAAGACGCCTGCAGATTTTGTGGTGTCGATCGCTACAAGGCCTGTGGTAGAGGAAAGTCTGTCGGTGCCAGGAAGCCTACCTCTTCGATGCACTACTTGCCGTTGACGCCGCGTTTGCAGCGGTTGTTTATGGTGAAGGAAACTGCAGAAAACATGAGTTGGCATAAGCGGGAACATACCGAAGGAGTGTTGGATCACCCATCTGATGGAGAAGCATGGAAGCACTTTGATCGAGAGTATCCAGATTTTGCTTCTGATCCGCGTAATGTTAGATTGGGTCTCTGCTCTGACGGTTTTACCCCATTCGGACTTTCGGGATCCCAGTATTCGTGTTGGCCTGTGATCGTCACCCCGTATAATCTACCGCCTTGGATGTGCATGAAGACTCCATATATGTTCCTCACCGTTATTATCCCAGGTCCGAACAATCCGAAAAGGAACATCGATGTTTATTTACAGCCATTGATTGATGAGTTGAATCAGCTGTGGGAAGTAGGTTCCAACACGTATGATGTATCTAGAAAACAAAATTTCCAGATGCGGGCAGCACTTATGTGGACCATCAACGACTTTCCGGCCTATGGAATGTTATCTGGATGGAGCACGCATGGTCGTCTTTCATGTCCGTGTTGCATGGACGACACTAAGGCTTTCCGTTTGAAACACGGAGGCAAACCGTGCTTCTTCGATTGTCATCGACAATTCCTGCCGAAGGATCATCCGTACCGGAGGAACAAGAATGCTTTTCGTGCTGGCGTTGTGGAGAAGGGTGATCCACCGACAAGGTGGTACGGAGCCACGATATGGGAGGAGGTTAGAGATTTACCAAGTGCTATTGAGCAGCCTGCTACGGGCTACAAGTGTGACGGATTTGGTCGCACTCATAACTGGACGAAGAGGAGTATATTCTGGGATTTGCCATACTGGAGCACCAATCTGATTAGACATAACCTTGATGTCATGCATATTGAGAAGAATGTGTTTGACAACATAATTAATACTGTAATGGACGTAAAGGGGAAGACGAAAGACAATCCTAAGGCTAGATTGGACTTGAAAGAAATATGTAGACGTCCTGCATTGCATTTGATAGAGGACGGGAATGGGAAGTTGAAGCAGCCTAAGGCAATTTTCTCACTGGAGAAGGAGGATAAAGTGAGGCTTTGTAGGTGGATTCAAGGTCTGAAATTTCCAGATGGGTATGTTTCAAACTTGAGAAGATGCGTCGACCTCAAGGAGAACAAACTGACAGGTATGAAGAGCCATGATTGTCACGTATTCATGGAGCGGTTAATTCCGATTGCATTTCGGGAATTCTTACCGCAGGCAGTTTGGGATCCATTGACGGAGCTTAGCATATTCTTCAGGGACCTTTGTTCTAAGAAATTGCTCGTTGATCGTCTAGAAAAGCAAGAGAAGGACATTGCGGTAACACTGTGCAAGCTAGAAAGGGTGTTTCCTCCTGGATTCTTCGACTCTATGGAGCATTTGCCGATTCATCTTTCCTACGAGGCACGTGTTGGTGGACCCGTCGAATATCGATGGATGTACCCGTTCGAGCGACATTTGAATCACCTAAAAAGAAAGGTAAAAAATAAGGCTCGGGTCGAGGGTTCTATTTGTGAAGCCTATATTCTCGAGGAGATTACAAATTTCTGCTCCTCCTATTTCAAACCTCATGTTGCTACGAATAGAACGAGGGCTCCGAGAAACGACGACGGATATCAAGAATTTAATGATGGAATACTGAAAGTATTCAATGCGTCCGGAAAGCCTTCGGGAAAAATGAAGAAGAGATATTTGAATGACGAAGAGCTAAGGGCTGCTCAGTTGTATGTATTACTCAATTGCGACGAGGATGAAGTGGAGAAGCTAGAGGGGTAAGTAAGGAATGATGAGTTTACGTCATCTCAATGTAATAGTATAAGCTAATATTATTGTACTAATCGTTATAATGCTTCGTTGTTTTCCAGCACATATAATGATGAGTTGAGGCTGGTTAGACCCTACCTAACAGACGAAGCATTAGAACAAGAAATGAGACGTCATTTTCCTTCTTGGTTGAGCGAATATGTAAGCAGTTCGGTAATATTTATTGGCCTCTTCTAATGCAACTGCGCAATAAATAACTTATTATCTCTTCTTTGATATTCAGGTCGATCGTCTAATTTCACCCGAGATTGAATTAATTAGAACTCTTGCCAAGGGACCAATTACTTTTGTTAAAACATGGCCAAGTTATTGTGTCAATGGCTTTCGGTTCAAGTCGACAAATGCTCCGATCAGAGACAGCTTCCTGGATCTTGATTCCACGAAGAACAGTTGTTTGTGTATCAAGTCTTCGAACTATAAAGACGTCGATCCAGGAAATGATTTCTTTGGCATCTTGCAAGAGATTGTGGAGTTGTCATATAATTATGGCAGAGAACCTGCAAAGATCGTGTTGTTCAAGTGTGAATGGTTCGATCCGATTGAAAATCAAGGCTGGAAAATTGACAAGCATGGTCTTGTGGATATAAACTACAAGCGTAGATATCAAGGCTACGAACCGTTTGTCCTAGCAACTCAGGCTCAGCTCGTGTATTTCACAGCTTATCCGAGACGGGGAGCAACGAAGTCTGACTGGTGGGCAGTATGCAAGACTAAAGCTAGAGATACTTTTGATGTTGATGAAAAAGCTTACCAGGAGGACGAGCTACCTCCTGTAACCAATATTGTCGATGTGGACTCCACGGAAGTTACGCATTACACGACACATAATGTAGAAGATGTAGAATTATCCGAAGAGGAAGACGAAGCCGACGAAGGTGAAGACGAAAGTGAAGATGAGGAGGAAGAGGAAGATGAGGTCGAGGAAGACGAACAAGATGATTATTCTGAAGATGATTGAGAGAGATATACTTATCTGGACTTAGATGTTTCTTCTAGAATATATTATCTGGACTAAGATGTTTATTGTAGAATGTATCATCATATGTTACCTTGGTTATTATCTTTGTTGTACTGTCATATTTCTATTCTCTATTATTTGTTGTACTGTCATATTTCTAGTCTCTAATATTTGTTGTACTGTCATATTTCTAGTCTCTATTATTTGTTGTACTGTCATATTTCTAGTCTCTATTATATCTTGTACTATCATATGCTGTTATCAGGTATGGCAGGTCGTCGCGGACATTTGCGAGGGCCACGAGGAGGTCGGGATCCTCCGGTACTTCCTACAGGTACTGCTAGGGGACGGAGTTTGCCTTCGGTACCTCCTATTGGTACCGGCTCTGGATCCTCGTCGCCGATTACTCCTCCATATCGGACAGTAGCTGGGCCGGTTGGGACGACGTCACGTGGCATATCTCCTGGGATGAGTAGTTCCAGACCTGTTGAGAGGGCTCCCCCGTCTAGCGTTCCTGATGTTGATACGACGATGGAGACGGATGAGCAGATGGCCGAGGAGGATGCGCCGACGGCCGACCAGCATCATGAAGATGATGCGTGCGCACCTCCGGAGGAGGGGAGGACGGAGATCTGGGCCGACGGTACAAAGTAGGTATTTTGGTTTATGATTTTTTTTTCTTCTGTTTTTATCATAAATTAACTTTTTTCATGAATATAATATGTATGTATAGATATCGTCCTCCAGGGGTACAGAGACGCCTAGGCGATATGCTGAGGCATAATTATGGTGGTCCCTGGATTAACTACTCTGATGCTCCAGACGAAAGGAAGAACTTCTGGTTTACGCGCTTCAAGGTTAAAATAGATTTGTTTTTAACATGAATCATTTAATTTATGCATATTATATATAACTGATAAATATTTGGTTTCGTACTGTTCTAGGATATGTTTTACTATCCGCCGCACCGGGCCGAGCAGATCGAGGGGATGTTTCCTTCCGTCGCTGCTAAGCTGATCCGCGACTCTATTAATGATCAGAAGGAACGTGATCGTGCCGGAAAGCCGATCAAAGGTTGGATCACCCCTGATCAGTGGAATGAGATGAAGGCTCGATTCAACGAGCCAAGGTACAAGGAGAAGTCGGAGAAGGCTAAGGCGGCTAGGCAACATGCCTCGAAGTGGTGCGGTGGGTCGATTCCGATGACGGAACATTTCCGTCGTCTGGTATGTCTTTCTCTTTTAGAAATATTATTTTAATGCAAATCCGATAAATTATTACTAAGATAATATATTTAATTACAGGTAAGGAAGGTCGGTAACGCCGACATGGTGACCGTCTTCCTGGCCACCCATCGAAAGGGCGGAGTCCTTATTGACGAGAGGGCCGAGCAGACCTATGTAAGTATTACAATACGTTATCTTAATGTAATACTTCGTGTCCATTTTAATATAACTTAGTAAATATGATGCAAATAAATATTCATGAAGTTAGTAAAAATAAGTACATTAATTAGAAATTAGAAATCATAGAGTACTATCCATACTTTCTAGGCCGAGTATACGAGGCTGCGGGAACGGGCGGCTGCTAGTGCACCTGATGCAGGAGAGGCCGGTACTTCCTCGCAGCCCACTCAAGCTCCGTCGGTGGACGAGCTGTGGATGACCGCCGCTGGTGGCCTCCGTAGGGGTACGTACTACGGTACGGGATCCTATGGCACCCTAGTTGCGACCCAGTCCTCTAGGACATCTCCTGCTAGTGTGCATGGTCCACAGCCGTCCCAGGAGTCTGCCCGAGTCCACCAGATGATGGAGTCTCTCCGTGACGACCTGCTACGACGGATCGAGCAGCAGTCTCAGCATCCTACGGACGATCCTGCGCTGCTAGCACGATTGGATGCGCTCGACCGCGGCATTATAGACCTCAGGGAGACGACTGAGAGGACAGAGCGCGCCGTTGGAGGGTTAGAGCGCACGGTGACGGAGTTGCAGACATGACAGGTGACCATGGCCAAGACGGTGAGATTGGCGCAGGATTCGATGGTCCAGAGCAGTGGTAGAATGTTATCTATCATGGATTCATACAACCAGCGACTTACAGCGTTGGAGCATGCTGGTACTCTGGGTGCGCCTTCATCGTCGTCGACTCCGCCGCCTCCATCGCCTTCTTCTTCGACACCGACTCCACCGACGTCACAGCCTGGCGCTCCATCTGTATCGATTTTACTTGCGGAGTATGAGGAGTTTTTACGCCTTCGTCGCGGCGGTGCCCCTCCTGCACCAGATCACTAGTAGTCCTAGTTAGGACTTTTGTTTGTGTTTGTATCATCTTATGTTTGTGACTTATGATTGGATGTTTGTATTGGATGTTAGTTGTGTTTGTATCGAATTGACTTGTGACTTGTTTGGATTGGATGTTAATTCCTTCGTCGATAAATGTTAATTGTGTTTGGATTGGATGTTAATTAACTTAGATTAAAGCTATCTGTGATTTGGAATTGTGAGTGGGGGTTTGAATGCGCTGTGATTTGGAATTGTGAGTGGGGATTTGAATGTGTACCTATATGTGTTTTATAGAATTGTGAGTGGTAATAAAGAATCTGTGTTTTATTTTTTTTTATTTTTTTACAACTTTAGCGACGTTTAGCGACGCTTACTGACGTTTAGCGACGTCGTGTTCCGACGTTTACCGACGACAAGCTGCAAATAATATATTTTTCCGACGTTTTACCGACATTTACCGACGACTAACTGCAAAAAAGTACAGCTCTCCGACGTATTTACCGACGTTTACCGACACTAGCTGCAAAAATGTACAGGACCTTTACGACGTCTAGCGACAAAATTCACGTCGCTATATTACCGACGAAACGACGGTAGACGTCGGTAAATATTCCAGGTCTTTACCGACGTGTAGCGACTACATATACGTCGCTAATATACCGACGGAACGACGATAAACGTCGATAACTCACCGACGTAATGTTACGTCGCTGAATGTCGGTAATTGCGACGTTCAGCGACGTTTTTGTAATCAGCGACTAAGGAAACGGCGACAAAACCTAAACGTCGGTAAATACGTCGGTGATACATATTAGCGACGGATTTTGTTGTTTTTCCGACGTTTTTGGGCGTCGCTAAATCCACTTATTTTGGTAGTGCTGGTTACGCCTGGTGTTCACCATCGGGCTGGAAAATCGGTAGATTCTCTGGAGCTGCTCTGGTATCTGGCCATACAAAACCAGCTGGGTCAGACCCAGAAAGAGCAAGTGCCACAAAGGAGGCTTCACTTAGGAACTAAAATTAGCAATTAGTACAAGGGTAATAATATATAATAAAAGACAATAATTAGAGAAAACAGGACATGTGATATACGATGGGATAACCATGGGACTATTCAGATAACCAGGTTACAACCCGTAAACCAAACAAGGACCGGGGTTGTAACCCTTCGTCTGAATAGAACTTGAATTTTTCCACCATTTATCGGCAAGATAAAATAAGGATTCAGGACATGTAACAATCTTGATATTGAATTAAGGTAAAGCACGAGTAATCATGTCATGTCATAACCTTATACAGGATCGGGATGAGACAAAGCTGGACTACACTCCATCCAATCAATCACGGCCAAGCAAAGAGTACGGCTTGATAGTTTAACTAACTAGGGTTGTCACAAGCCTAATTACTAACAAGATGCAGTGAGATTATTCTACAGCCACAAGCCCTGCAGACCATCCAGGCTATCCGGACGCAATTAGGGTTGAATTCAAGTGGGTACATCGTCCAGGAAATGTACGTACCCTTAGGTGACTTAGAGGGTGCAACACATGACAGTGTGCTGGAAATGTGCCCTACTCGACGGCAGGCTACAGATCCCAAGTAGGACGCCCAGATAACGGGATTGCCTGTAGCTGGAAAATCTCTTCATGACTACTAGATTATTCTAGTGATTAGCCTTAGTCGATTTCAGTGGGTGCCCCTGACCGAGGTACTCAGGGATTCCCGTCCTAGACATGATGCAAGACAAGACGGGTTCATTTGTACAAGCACAATCGTCCACGGTGTCCAAGTCATTCAATCTTGTCAAGTCGTGTTAGCCGCCACAACAGCATTCGAGATATATCATATCAGGTTTATCATGTCAAGAGTGCGCTACGGCGGGCCACTATTGTTTGCAAACACAAAAGTATAAAACTTTATTGATACAAACTGTAATAAAGATTACAAGAATTCTGGGAAAATTACAACTATAGGAATCCAATCTTGATGACGATTGCTTTATCCCTTAGACGATGTGAATTGTGAAGACAAAAGCCTCTGAAGTTGAAAACAACTCTGGAAACTGAAGGCAAAAGCCTCTGAAGTTGAAGACAAAAGTCTCGGAAGAATGCAGCAGCACTTTGGCAAGAACTCCTGAACTCTCTGATTTCTGATATCTGATCTTGATCCCCTTGAAATGAAGACTTGAAACTCTATTTATAGAGTTCTGAAAATAACTAACTTTCAGTTATTTTGGACTGCGCAAGCTGATTTGCGCAGCAACTGGTTTGCGCAGCACTGGATTGCACAAGCAGTTATTGGATCGTGGGCCAACTATCTGGGACACATGGCATCATTTGATTGAAATGCGCATGATCGTGCATAGACAGTTGCCACGTAATGAGCAATTGATGGCATGAATGCCACGTAATTGGTCAGTTATATTGGTAGAATATGCAAAATGAACTGCGCAAAAATGGTTTGCACAAACACGGATTGCGCATGAGTGGTTTGCGCAAACACGGATTGCGCTGCCACCTGTCAGCCGCCCTCGAGCACTGTGCGGCGTCAAAAACGAACAGCCTCCTCGTTATTCGTGTTGTCAGCTGTCAGGAAGATCTGATTTGATTCAGTCAATGATGACTTCTGCCACGTCAGCCTGCGCAGTTGGGAACATGCGCAAACCAGCCTGCGCAAAGTGATGTCTGCGCAAACTGTTGTCTGCGCAACTCATCAAACTGATGAATATCTTGAATTTTTGACTTTGTTGATTGATGCAACTTGATTTTTTAGGACCTACAAGACCCTCTTCAAAGTTTTCGAAAGTTGATTGTATTCAAAATTTTGAAATACTTTGAATTTTTGAATATTGAATCATTTTGCGCAATATGATGAGCTGTCTGCGCAAAGCGAATAGACCACAAGTTTAGGCGCAATCCGAGGCGGCCGTTTCGTTTTTTGAAAACTATAAATAATCCTCCTCATACTTCAAAGTATTCTTTACTTGCTGTCTTCGTGCAATTGAGAGAGAATTTCTGAACTCTTTCTTCCTTTCTTCTCCGACGATTTGTCATGGCTCCACGACGATCAAATGCTGCCGCTACTGCCACCGTGAAGGGAAAAGCTCCGGCCGAGTCTTCTGACAGAGTTGCACGACGAGCTTCCCGACACGAATCCGCACATCCTGCTCTGAGAGGTAGTTGAACCGATCGAAAACCCTTCTTAGGGTGATTCGACTCCCTAGAAACTCATCTCTTTTTAGAGATAAGTTCATATTGCGCCACCCTTTTTAGGGTTTCGGTTGCATGAACTATCAGTTCTTTATTTTATGAAGGCTGCATTCTTGCGCAATTTGTTGATTTGTGCTGACAGAAAATCAGCGCAAACGATTAAGTTGCGCAGATATCAGCGCAAACCATTGCTTTGCGCAACTTTTATGTTGTGCAAACTGATGTTGCGCAAGTCATGTCAGCGCAATCTGAGATTGCGCAAATCATGTCAGCGCAGTCTAATGTTGCGCAAATCATGTTTTATGTTTAAAAACAAAAACTTTGTCTTGGACTAATTTTCATATGTTTGTTGATGCAGTTGAAGTCAATGAAGATCCAGATTACGAACATTTTGTGGGAACCCTCACAGAGTCTGAATACAAAGAGGATCTGTCTCATGTCCATTACCCTCAATATGATCTGCCGGCCTCCCGTCAGGCTATATTGATTTCACAGGACAATGAAACTTTGATGTGTTTGATGAACGGACAGCCTTTAGAATCAGCTGATGCTGTAATTCACAAGAAACCTTTATTCCTATTCGGTGATGCCTTTGAGAGAGCCTCTCAGCCCAGGCCAAGGATGGAAGATAGAGTAGTTCACCAGCAAGATAGATCATTTTTTATACCCGACATTGCTCGATGCCTTCCTTTGTCACGGTACGCTCATGCGAGCTACCCAGGAAGATGGAATGGAATATCACTCTATTTCAGGATGCTCGGCAGAAAAAATCTTCGTAAGAGGGGCCACATCATAAGAACATGTTTATTGTTCTTCTGACAACTATAGTGTCCTACTGAGAGGCTTAAGACCCTGGCTGCATTCCACCAGAGAACTCCTCCTGCTAATGCCTGTTAGGACACCAATATTCGCAAATGAGTTTGCGAAGTTGAAGGAAATATC